>JARUKP010000843.1:0-10464 GCA_029874955.1 Octopus insularis
TGCAGACATCTGTATGTGTGTGCATACATGCACATGCATATTTTTATTTTAAAAATTTTATACAGATTAGCATTAGTACATTATAGCAATCTATATGCACTTGTTACAAAAGATAAATTAGACATGTTTTGAACAAATTATTGTATGTATTAGCATATAATATGAAGCATGTGTTCTTATTAACCCAAGCCAATCAAAAACATGCGAGTGAATTTTGGTAGATGAAAACTATGCAGAAGCCTATCATTATCATTGTTTTACATCATTTTCTATACTAGCATTGGTTGGATGGCTTCCTACAGTTTAAATCGGCAAATATTCAGAAGTGCTGCTCACTGTGCCCGGTTGGAGAAGCACATTTTGCCAGTGAGTTTCATTTCTGCCTTTGTATGGTTGAAAATTCTTCAACACTTTACACCAACACTTTACAGAGTGTACTGAGTGCACAGTTTGTTTTTTTGTTTTTTTTGTTTTTTTCTTGTGACACAATCGTGTCCTCAATCCATTCATTTGATGTCCATTTTTCCCAAGCTAGTATGGGTTTGGACCAAGATTTAATATTTGAGGCAGGATTTTATAAACAGAAGCTCTTCCTGTAACCAATTTGTTTTTCAAGTATGGGATTCTTTATACCTCAAGTGACCACGGAATGCCAACAGCAGCAAGCATGGAATATATAAACAATGACAAACATTCATGTGTACATACATACATACAAATATGATGGGGTTCCTGCAGTTTCCATCTACCAAATTCACTGACATGGCAGCTTTAAAGTAAAAGACACTAACATCTAAGGTCCTGAACCTTATCTGAGTCTATAACAATATATACATGTCTCTTTTATGTGTTGTAACTTAGTGGTTCAATAAATAGAGATTGATAAAATAAGTGCCAAATTGAAATAAGTTCTGGATTAAAAGCCTTGGTTTGCAACCCAATGACTGAAACCAGTAAAAGAATAAAACAATGTTGTCAGGGATATGATTTCAAAACGTTTTAGCTGGGGTTTTAACTCAAAACAATCTTCAGAGAATATTTGTACAAACACAATTACATCATATGTCATGTATTGAAAGTATGACAGCTTTGAAAACTGATCTGCTTAGGAAAATGTTTCCAAACAAAATGACACCTTTCAGGATTTGGAAGATAAACTACACAAGAACACAAAATCTGATCAGCTGCGAAAATAAGCAAATGAATAGATTGACAATTTATATGGCACCTCCAGAAATATTAAAAAGCAATCACATGTTATCCCTTTTGTTACCAACCTAGCTGAAACTGGCTCTAGCTACAAATACCTTGTTTTCTGAAGTTTTGAATTAAAATCTTCCACCAAAACTTAGTCGCAATTTATGTTCCTAACACTAGCTTAATGATAACCAAGTTATTTTACTAAATTCTTTGTTATATTTAAAGTAACTGAAAGAAACACAGAGCATCTCAAAATAAATACAGTAACAAAAGGGTTAACAAACTAACAAAATATAATCAAAAAGGCTGCAGGAGACTGAAAAATATGGAGAGAGATAAAGTAGTAATAAGAAAACTGAAGCTGGAAGCAAACAAAATAAGAAATAATTCAAATCACAAAAGACTGAAGCAAGATTTATCCAACTTTGAAAATATAAGGATATATTTCAATCTTCTATTATATCAAAGTGCTAAAGACAGATTTCTCTGATGTAAACAATTTGTCACACTAACCAAGGATGGTGAGAGTGTGATAGAAAGAGAAAAAGAAAAAAAGATTTAGATGAATACAGTATGGCACATAGAAACACTATTGGGACACAGACATAGATGACATCTACTTAAACTGTGTAACATCCAGTCAGCTAGTTAATATAACAGTATTTGATGTCAATAACCAGATTTATCAACTGATGAGCAACAAAAATAAAGAAGTGTATGAGTATATATAAACCAAGGGAATGAAAGAAAACATCTCACTCATGAGTTTCATGGTCAGATGCCCCTCCTAATGCCAACCATTTTACAAAGTGTACTGAGTTCCTTTTTTTCTTTTTCAAGGCACCATCACTAGGGAGGTGTCATGTCCTCAATATATTCATTTAAGAGAGACAGTACTAGGAAGAAATTGAACAAGAGCAAAGACAACATGATTTGAAATTATAAAAGTTCCCATAATAAACATTACACAAATAAATTAAACCCCAAAATTAACATTACACTCTACAGAAAATAAAATAAATTGAAGACAGGTTTTACAAATTAGGTTCTTTTGTGAACCTTTTAGTGAAGGGTCATTTCAGAAAAAAGTGGCCTCTGAAATAGAAACTAAATATAGTTAATATCTCTACTTAACTCCCCTGACATTTCTTAAATAATTTATTTACAACTGACTTGATGGGGAGAACAGGATGTACTATGATGGCCTTCACAAACCATCCAAAGTAATGAGATTGCTAAAAATAATCTTCTGGAAAGCTGATGATTGCAGCAAAAATATGTACTACAAAGGAATTCCAGAAGGCTTATGTTGTAGAGAGAAAGGATGGAGCATAGCAGTCAGTGAGGTACCTTGAGAGTTTAGACACAAGTGTCAAAAGAAAGAGAGCTGAATGATTCAAAGAGTGCCTGAGTGAAGGTCGCACAAAACCAGAAAGTTGCCAGGACCAGAGACCACTGTAGTAGTAAAAGAGAAAGCTAAAAGAGGAAACTGTACATCTGTGGCTGTACTATCAGCCTCACTTCACTGAAGTATTTTCTGGTTTCAAAGAATAAGACCTGTCTTTGTAATGCAGTTTCAGTCATGTTGAGGATGCGTGCTGACCAGGAGATATCCAAAGTAATGAGACCCAGCATCTATAACAACCTTTAAGACTCTAGTTACATGCTGTTTAATGTTTGGAGAGGAGGCACAATATGGGTTTGTTTTTTTCTTGATATGCACAGTGATTGTACCTTTGTGCTATGGAAGGAGACAAAATTGGCACAACCCCATTGGTGGATGTTTATAAGGTCTCTGTTCATGGAGTACATACACAATGCTGCAAAAATATACAGTGACACATGGATGATGTTTGGGTAAAGGAGGAATGAAGAGTGGTATCATCCATAAAAGAGTGAGTTTGTTAGAGATAACAGCAAGCAGTCATTGATCTATAGGAGGAAGAATATTAGAAACAAAATCAAACTCCAGGGAACAGAAACAATTAGAGCCTGAAGGCAGGCAGTTTTTACCAAGAGATTTACATGCTAAGCCAAGTCAGAAGCTTTGCTGATATAGAAAGCAACAACAGTTTTCACCAAATTTCACAAGGGCCATTGACAATAGACATAAGAAAGTATGTCTCCAGTAGTTCTGGCATCATGAAATCTGGACTGGGTCACTAAAGCTAGAGGTAAAGGAGAATGGCTGTCAATGACTGATGCCATACTGTTGAAAATACTGGAAATGAGAGTGGTAGGATAATGCTTGGCAGGAGTTGCCATTCTAGGGAATGGAACACAGTGTAGCTTGCATCCCAAGGTATTCTACAATCAATGGTATCAGACAATGTTAATGGCATTCTTCAGATACTTTATTTGAAATATTCACAAACTGAATAAAAGGAAGAACCAACTCTATAAAGTCCAGAGCTAAAGTGGAAATTTTTCAGAGAACTCATTAAATAAACAATCAAGAAAATGTATGCCATCATAAAGACTTGAACCACAGTTTATTACAAAATTATAGAGAAACATATTGTGCACATCACACTGGTCTAATAGAATCACATTAATACACCCATGAAAAATATTAACTCACCTGAAACAATGTTCACTAATTCTCAGATCTTATAACAAGACAATAAACATTTGAACAAAAAAAAAAGTAATATTTTTCTTGAAAGCCAGCCCTGTTAAGAGGGTCATTTTTTAAAGTTGCTACTGCTATTAACAGCACAAGTTGTCTATGAGGTGAAATAAATGTAATTTGTCTTGAAAATGGTTAAGTAGAAATAAGTTTGAAACTAGATATAAGACAAATATGTCTGAAGTAATGAAGGAATGGCTTTTATTAAAATAGAAACAGGAATAATACTCTACGGATATTTCTCTTGCATCTACGAAAGGTTATTGTTTAACCACAGGCCAGCTATATCTGACCTGTTCCAGCTGTGACCATGCTGGCATTTTTTCAAGACTAGCAGAATGTTTAGGGCATTATATGAGTCCTTCACTCTTTAAAGGTAGGATTTTAATGAGTTTTGGCTGCTATCTTCAGCAGGTCAATCAACCACATAAGATTCACTCACTCGTACATCTGTGAGAAGTATTTCTGCAATGTAGAAGAATTTTCCTAAATACAGTAACATTATCAGACAACCAGCCAACACAGGAAAGTATTTTTTCAATGCAGTTACATTACTGTTGAATGTTCCATCACATTCCAATGCATATTTCTATTTCCTTTCCCTATTTACTATTGTCTAGCCACTGCAGGCCCTCTGCCTCCACTGTCTGTCCATAAACAGGTAATCCTATACATAGAATCCTTTTTTATTGAGAATCCCTTTAGTGCTAAATAATAGTTTTCAAAAATACCTTCTAGCCACACTATACTCCAGCTTCAGCATTAATTAGGCAGCCTCAGTAACAACACATTTCGTATTTCCAGTAATACATAAAGCCTTAGTAAATGACTGCATTTGCTCCACTTCTCATATACTCTTTTCCTATACTGAAAATATTCATATCTGTTTATTGGCAGTTCCTACCACTGACTATACTTTTCAGGCCTACTGATTTATGTTAACTCTTTTTTTCAATTTACTTACAAGTTTTTTAATAGATGTAGTAAAGAATCAGAACACTAGTATCTGTTGACACTAGGCTCTAAATTCCATTTCAATGCTTCAGTGACAAAGACAAAGAATTTAGAATGAAACATAACACCCTCCCTGAATATAGTACTAAATCCTGATCTTAATTTCAATTCACAGCTCTAGCCATGCCCTGTAAAATAGACTACCCATTGCCAGCCATCACTCCCTCACTCCTCTTTTCTCTCACTGTCTTATTCCCACCTCTCTTTCCTTCTAGGACTCCCTCTGGATTCTCATTACCCGCACCTATTTTCTCTTTCATGTTTCTTTTCCCTCACACCTTTCGTCTGTATTTACACTTAGGACATGGGATAGACTTGGACTCACCTACAGAACCCACCTCATTACCTTTACAACTGTCCTTCCTTTTTTACCCTAACCACTGACACTAATTCCTTCTATTTCCATATTCCCTATCCTAGGTGTCTACTTCAAGTTACTTTCTTTGTTACCACCCTCCTGCAACTGTGTTCTTTTCATCACCTTGCCTAAGATCATCACACACACTCCCCTTTTTCCTGTTCTCCTTCAGTTTTGCAAAATGTAAGGTGACCCCACAACAGCTAGTGCCACAAAAAGAAAAAGCACCAAGTACACTCTGTAGATCAAACTGCACATACATATATTCAAGGTTCTGGCATACTTGATTATTCTTTGCAGCTGTGAAACATGGTCTCTTCAAGTTGCTCTTCATTATTTGGAGGGTTTCACAACTGGGGTTTAAGAATATTCCATGTTTACTTCATTGACTGAGGAGGGAATACTAAACATATTATTTTTTTTATCATCTTTGCTGGTTTAGTCCAACAGTTGTCAGATGTATTCCTTTAATGCTATCCTTAATTTGTTCCCATTGAAAACATATCAATGAAACATGCAAGTAAGCTCTATAGTGACAGTTTAGGTAGAGTGGAGCTATTCCTGATGCAGGTTAACCAAGGGAGCAACATAAAATCCAAAGCATTTGCCGAAATGAAATTACACATTCACTTTTCTCAGACTAGCTATATTGCTTAACAAAATACTCAATTAACACCTAATTCTCTTTCACATATGAATATAAATATGTTCAATTATTATTACTATTTTCTACCTCTAAAGCTTTACCTTTTTGCCCTGTTCACTTCAACCTTGTAATTAAAATCCATTAGGACTACCTCAGGTACATTGATCTCAAGTTTGTAAATACTACAATTATCATTTTCACGAAAGAAAAATTCAATAGTCAACTAGATTTTAAATGTTTTTATTGTAGTTTTAGTTTTGATTTACTATTTTACATTCAGTTTTTCATGGTAGCATGGATTGGATGCTGCTAAATACTTTTATATTGTTAAAGAAATTTTTACAATGGATGCCCTTCAACTTCTAACCAAGCAGACTTGGTCTGAAGCAAAGGGGAATGTTTAATTGAACCATCCCAAAGTTCAAAACATTTTGGTGTTAATGGATATCCTTAAACAATGGAACAATCATTAAATCTAATTTGCTGACCATTAAGCCATTAGCAGTATAAATTACATAATGCTATGTAACAGGTCGTGAGTTCGAAAACCGGTGGCGTGTCGTCCTTGAACAAGGCACTTTATTTCACGTTGCTCCAGTCCACTCAGCTGCTAAAAATAAGTAGTACCTGTAATTCAAAGGGCCCAACCATGTCACATTTTGTGTTGCGCTGAATCTCATCGAGAACTATGCTATGTGTGTCTGTGGAGTGCTCAACCGCTTGCGCGTTAATTTCACGAGCAGGCTGTTCCTGTGATCGGATCAACTGGAACCCTCGTCGTCGTAAACCGACGGAGTAACAGCAGGGATATTCTTCTCGTTAAAACGTTGACGTTATGCAGTAGCATATAAACATCAATCTCAGAATTAAAGAGAGCGCTATATATTAACTGTTATAATGCACACTGCACAAACTGATATGTTTCGGATCTTTAACCAATCATCTGCACACAAAATATATATACAAAAAAAAAATGAATACTTTATAACTTTTGAAATAAACCTAATATAATATATATCGAATCTTACCGGTTGTACCAGGGTCGAAAAAAAATATCAAAATAGTTTTTAAAAAGAATTTTTTTTTTTTATCTAATTCAATGTTTGTAATGTAAAGAAACAGAATGTTACAAGGCGATGCAATCAGATATATATTAAAAGTCATAAAATTTCCCAATAGTTTAGGAAATTCGATTGTCCAATATTACTTGTTTTTCCTCTTTATACTAAAAAGAAAAAAAAAGAGAAGTAAAACTGCCGATCGTTAAGCAAGAGTATGTGGATCACAAAAGCAAGTCTTCTAAAAAATACAGGATGTGTCTTACTCAACGAAAAGTATAGTTTAATTTTCACAAAACGTGTAAATTCTAAATATCTACATAACATTAAATGCGTATAGACTGTAGTTTAGCGCATTAAATTCGTAGAGACCGTTAAAACAGCCTCTACATGCATCAGAAACGTATTTACAGATCCTAAATTAGTAGTGAGGGAAAACTAGGTAAATCTTTCGTGAGACTTGGACCCCATGTGCAAACACATGGGACCCCCATGTGAGCAAATACAAAATATTGAAAACACTTGAATAAGTGCTAAGAAAAATTTTAAGGGGAAAACATGGAACAGTTGATGTCTTATTCACGTTGTACATCCAAAAAAAGAGAAAATTTGTTGCTAATGAGTTCAGCAAAGGAACACTTAATAGTGGAAAGGGATCAACGGAGATCTCAGCAGAAAACCAAATTTGGTTCAATACAAGATTGTGTAACTCTCTAAAAATGCTGCAAGTGATGATATTTCATCATGCATTCTTCTATCCCAATAATAGAATTTACACGCTACGATAATTAGAATGACAACCAAAAAAACAATTGTATGAGTTAAGACGAAAAAAATTGTCGAATATTTATTGCAAAGACGCAAGTGAAATTGCTCTTCAAAAAATATTTCAAGCACACGGTGACATGTTAGACAACCGGTAAAGCATGATTAAAATATGACTTAATGAACGATATTGAAAGAGAAACACAATTAATCAATACAAATTAAAAGTAGGAAAAATATTTTCTAAAAAAGGAGTTTTCAGACATCTCCAGGTCGTTATTATCGACAGGAGCAACAGGCAAAAGACATGAAATGAAATTCCAATTCGGCGCTGGATAACATTCAATCGAGTCTTAGAATATTTCTATGAATTTGAAATTTTAACTTTTATTAGGGGGGAATCGGGAGATTTTTCGGGATTCTCATTACATGGAAATCAAACGTTCAGTACACTAGAGAATTTGCAACACAGTAACTATTACACATCTTCCCCTCCTATTACTGACACTAATGACACACTTGTCCTTTCATAGATCGATTTTCAAATTTCAGATACGTTAACGAAAAACAAAAGACAATTAACAATCACTATAATTTTAAATATTCTTATGAATTCAAACTAGTTCGACAAAATAAAGAGAATAGTTATAAAAACTTCATGCCAACTCTGAATCATGACAGCAGCATAACTTTACACAGGGGTAAGGAGGTTCACAACGGTAATGATTGTTATTTCTTTTAAGAAAACGACAACTTACCAAAATCCTTTTGAAAAGTGCATATTCTTTAGGTGGGAGAGGGTTATTTGTTGGCATAATGGTGATCCCCTGCTTGATTAAGCACGGGAGTTGTTGAAAGGTATTTTACTTTACAGCCCCTACACCTCGTGGTGAAATTTTCAATATGGCGTGAGTACCGATTCCTAACTTCTCGTTCACACGAGGATTTCTACAAGTTTTTTTTTTAAGAAAGAGTAAATTATTGTTTTAGATAACAGCTTCAAATTATTTAAAATTAACAAATAATATATTAATCTATTTTTCCAGTATTAAAATAAAAGTTTTGTTCGACGATCACCGCGAGTACGTAAACAAGCATGGAGGAAAGGTAAATCATCTGGCTTTGTATTTTTTAACCAGACTACTGCAACGTACCCCAAAATAATCCAAAAAAAACTAAATTTCCTTCGAATTCAGTTTGTTTTTGTTTGTACTGTTGTTTAAATTTGTATTTCTTTGTTACATATGATATTCACAGAATGAACACAGAATTACCTACTGGTCACGAGCTAGAAGGCAGCTCGTCAGCTGGCCGTTATAATGAAACAACAAAAACGATATTAACTAACACAGAAAATCAAACTGGTGATGTTAAGACAACGACAACAGTGACTACGTCTAGTCCTTCTACTGCTCCGTCTTCCAAAATAATCGAAAAACAAGCACAAAAGCGGATCTTCAAGATTATTGTGATTGGCGATTCTAATGTTGGCAAAACATGCCTCACATATAGATTCTGTAGTGGTAAATTCCCAGACAAGACAGAAGCTACAATTGGTGTTGATTTTCGTGAAAAGATGATTTTAGTGGAAGGAGAACAAATCAAGGTAAGCTTTTTTTTATTTTTGACGATTTTAATTTTTTTTTTTTTCAAACTGCTTGTACACAAATGATGTACTCACATATATAATCATGTGCGCGCGCACACACACATACAATATATATATATATACATATATATATATACACGTATACATATATATATATACACATATACATATATGTGTGTGTATATGTACACACACACATATATATATAAACAAGTCGCGTTAACCCAAGCATTCTTTCCTAGAATTCTAACATTACATTCATAATGTTAGAATTTTTTTACGTTGCAAATAAATTTATTTCTTTAAATTTTCTAATCGGCTGAAATTTCTCTAAAGTTAATTATTCGAATTAAAGGTTATATGGAAGCAACGGCAGATAACGAAAACGATGTATATTTCTCCTGATTACCATTCTATATCAATCAAACCATACACTTGGTTTAAAGTTGACAAGCGACAGTGAGGTGGGATGTAATCTATGAAATAAACAATGACAAGTTTTTCCTCCAAATAAGGTAGGAAGGGAGATTTGTAAACAAAAGCTGTGATAGAAAGGAGAAATTGATTTCGGTTTGTTCTATGATAGCTGTGTATATTGACAGCTTTATTTTCCATAAACGATATGAAATTAATGGGATGTCACATTAGAATAGAAATCAGTTCAATGTTCCGAGTTTTCTACATGTTATTCATACATACAAACATACGTGGGCACCCAAGTGTTGCAGTTGGGGTCAGAGTCAGGCTGACATAATAAGAAAAAAAAAGAGTTCACATAGAGCAGATGCACACACGTAGCGATACACACACATACGCATATATAGATAACGTACGTGTACATGCATACAAACATTATATATGCGTATTTAATTCTGCCGAGGCCGACTTTGCTTTTCATCCTTTTGGGGGGTCGATGTAATTTCTGGCCCCCCTCCCCCAAAATTTTAGGCCTTGTGTCTATAGCAGAAAGGATTATATATACGTATTTATATAAACAAGAGTTGCTAATTTGGCTGTGTGGTTTAGAAGCTTGATTCCCTATCATATGATCTCTGGTTCAGTCCCACTGAGCAACACTTTGGCCAAGTAAAAATTTGGTGGACATTGAAATTAGACACTGAGGGAAAATGGCTGTAACTTTTTTATTTTTCAATTTTGACGATTTTCGTTTTCGATAATGTGTTC
>JARUKP010000844.1:0-10459 GCA_029874955.1 Octopus insularis
TTGGTGGAAGTGAGAGCTGAAGAGAAATGTTAAAGACATAAAGAGGGGAATTACATGGTTGAAAAGTTTATTGAAGAAGTAGCGAGAAAGAGAGAAATTTTATCATCACTAATTGTAGCTGAGGGTGCTGAAGCATCTATATTGCAAGAAATAAGAGCTAAAATTTATTAATGCTGTTAGAAGCATGCAATATATCTATCATTGACAGAGGAGATAAACATCCCATAAGCATCTCGAGGATCACTAGACTGGACTAGTTTCGCCTATCAGTTGTATCAATGCAACACCTAGTGCCTCTATTAGTCGCCCACCACAAGGTCCAACAGAACCTACTGAAGCAAACCAACATGTTTGCAGCATTACTATGGGCGATGGCGTGTGTGTATGTGTGTGTGTTGTTTGTATATATATATATATATATTTAATCTATTTATGTGTATGTGTGTGTGTGTAACAGATAATACATGTGCATATGTGTGTTCTGCTTGTTTCCTCCTTGTCCATTTACTCTATTTCTCTTGTCTTCTTTAAGCCCATCCCTGTCATCCTTACCACACACAATGTTAAGTTTATTTACAACCCCTAGTCCATCTTATCACCTTTTATTGATGGTGACCCATGTTTTAACTTCTCCTTCTATTCTCTCACCTTTTCCCGCCTTCAACTTCTCCCCCTGCTTCCTTCCCTTATTGTGGTCCCTCTAATAAATTCATTAACATAAACTTAGGAATAGTTTCCGCTATTCACTCTCCCGGCCATAACCTAGTTGGTAACATTGTCTTTCAAGATACCGTATTTTGTTTTCTTTTCAGAAAATCTGTTAAATTTTTTTTTTATTCACCTGAAGAAAAGGTTCTTTTTTTTTTTTGCTTGATGTAAACTCATTTGGGATCTTTTCTATTTGGTTGCCACTTCAATTTCTTCAATTTATGTTCCAATTGCTTTCATATTTGGTGTAATGATGTAATTTTATATGCTAATCATTGACATGAAATTCATTTTTGGTATAATTCAATAAATAAAGAGTTAATAGGTTTTAAAATTTTATAATTTTGAGGAATTTTAACCAATCATAAGCAACAAACATGCCCGTTTCCATAGTAACAAGCCAAACATGAGAACTTTTTTGACTACAAGAAAGCACATGCATTACCAGATATATCCTGTGTAAAACCACTTGCATTGACACTGAGTTCTACCATTTGTGCCCATCTATTGCCTGTACCCTGGTCATGAGATGTGCTAAAAATAACAGTTAAATGGGCCTTAAATTACACACCCCAAAATTTTATTTTTGCATAATCACATGAATTCCCGTCTGTAAAATACAAATTTGCAAAAATTTGTATTCTACACAGTGTGAGGTGACTGTTGTTATTGCTAGGCCTAATTCATCACAAAGCAAATACCACCATGAATGATATCGAAACTACAGTGAAAAAGGCAAACCACTGGATTTGATTAAAAAAATACAATGAGCAATGGCTAGAAGAATATTGAGCAAAACTTGATAACCAGTTGATCTAGAAAGCAGGGCCTCATTTCAGTGAGGTGGGGCATTGTGCAATGATGCCGTCAAGAGGTAGGTACCGAAATGGTGTGTATTCTCTCCTGGTGATCCCATAAACTTGATAGCATCCGTTAGGCAGAGCTTTCAAATGATAGCACTTGCATCTGCAAGTTGTTTTCATTGAGTATGTGTGTGTGTGTGAACGTAATGAAGGAAAATAAGTATCAAATACCTCTTTAAATACTCTGTACAATTCAAATCCAGCTAACAAAATTGCCCAGTTAAGACCACAGTAATCTATAACGAAAGTTATTCACTTCCTGTGATATGCCTGATGTGTAAGCATGTCCAATTTGTAAATCTGAGGTTGAACGCGAAATAAATTTGGTGTCACAATCACACAGTATATAAGTACAAACATAAAGAATGAAAAGGCATTATCAGCAATTTCATTACCTTCACGTTTCAAATATACTGATACAACCAGCTGATGTACATCGCAAATAGCAACATACATATTTAATAGATCCCTCATTTGGTCAACTAAAACACTATAGAAAGAGAGAAATTAATTGCCATCTTATTCTTATCAAATCCAGAATTCTGGATTTTAGAAAGAATAGAATAGCATTTATTTCCTCTCTTTCTAAAGCATTTTAGTCAATCAAATCAGGGATCAGTCAAACAAGTATATTACTATTTGCAATGTGCATCAACTAGTTGTGTCAAACATTTTGAAAACACTTGTAGCAAATTAAGTTATTCATAATGCATCTTCATTCTCTGTGGTTTGTGTATGTGTGTGTGTGTGCATATAGAACATGTGGAAATGGAAGATGCAAGAAGACATGGGATAAAGTACTGAAGAACAACCCCAGGACACTGGACCATTCAGGTGACATGACAAAAGACTGAGATGCCTGGCACCTTGCTGTACTCAAGAAGACCCATACTTTGCAACAGAAGTGTTAAAACCAGTCCCTCTGGTTTTGTAAAGCATTTGTTCTGGTGCCACATAAAAGCACCCATGCAGTGTTGCATAAAAGCTCCTGTGTGTGAAACATAGAAGCACTCATATGGTGTCGAGTAAAAGCACCTGTAAGGCATCACATAGGAGCACCTGTGCAGTTCCACATAGAAGCATCCAGTACACTCTATAAAGTGGTTGGTGTTAGGAAGGGTATCCAGTTGTAGAAACTGTACCAAATCAGACTGGAGCCTGGTGCAGTTCCCCAGCTTGCCAGCTCTGATCAAATCATGGACCCCATGCTAGCATGGACAAGGGACATCGAATGATGATGATGATGAAGATACACACACACACATACAGGACTAATAACCTGGTGTAGAACTCAGTATACATATACTTCAGAATGAAGTGTTAGACTAGTATAGAGTAGCAATAAGAAATATAATTCTTTTCCTAAATAGACTGCACTTCATATTTGAGGCTCCAATGAGGCTATAAGATGTTATTCAAGCACTCAAATATGTGTCCACTGCATCTTGTAGCAGAAACAGCTGTAAGCTAATGAAGTTCATACGATAATCTTTTATTCCTTTGTCATCTGAATTTCTAATACACACACACACACTCTCTCTCTCTCTTTCTCTCTGTCTGTCTCTCACACACACACATATAAGAGATGTAAATAGAGTATGGGAAATCCGGGCTACATATGTTTCATGGTGACTGGAACCTCACAAGTGGTAAGATCCAAGTGTGGTGTACACCGCTAGCTATTCTTCATGCGAAGGATATCTCGATTAGATTAAAGGCTACATTGTTGCAAGGAGGTACATGTTAATGCAGAGATGATTCAATCAGAATGTGTTGAGGGCACAGTATATAGTGGCAAGCTGGCAGAAATGTTAGCATGCCAGGCAAAATGCTTAGCGGCATTTTGTCTGTCTTTACATTCTGGGTTCAAATTCCACCGAGGTCGACTTTGCCTTTCATCCTTTCGGGGTCGATTAAATAAGTACCAGTTGCATACTGGGGTCGATCTAATTCACTGCACCCACCTTCCCAAAAATTTCGGGCCTTGTGCCTAGAGTAGCAAAGTATGTGGCAGATATATAAATGAGAGGAGAAAGTAATAGAAGGGGAGAAAGGCTGCGAGCTGGTAGAAACGTTAGCACACCGGGCAAAATGCTTAGTGGTATTTCGTCTGCCGCTATGTTCTGAGTTCAAATTCTGCCGAGATCGACTTTGCCTTTCATCTTTTCGGGGTCAATTAAATAAGTGCCAGTTACACCCTGGGGTCGATATAATCGACTTAATCCATTTGTCTGTTCTTGTTTGTCCCCTCTGTGTTTAGCCCCTTGTGGGCAGTAAAGAAATAAGAAGGGGAGAAAGAAGAGAAAGAAAAATAAATAAATAAATAAATAAACAAAATCAAATAAAATCTAGGGGAGTGACCAAAAATATTCCCCCACCCTCTCCCCTCCAATTTCTCTTCTCTTCAAATGTCAATTCCACAACTGGATTCTGTGATTAAGCTCTCACTCTCCTATATTTTATTTTATCCTATTTTATTTTATTTAATTATTTTTCTTTCTCTTCTTTCTCCCTTTTTTTCTTTTACTTATTTCTCCACTCAGTTGTGCCCTCCACACATTCTGACTGAATCCTTTTTGCTTCAACATGTACCACTTTGAACAATGTAGCCTTTAATCTAATCAACATATCCATGACCTATGTGTCTATCTGTCTACCTGCCTGCGTACCTACCTACCTACCTATCATCTATGTATGTATGTATGTATGTATGTATGTATGTATGTACGTATGTATGTATGTATGTATGCATGCATACATGCATGTATGTATGCATGTATCTATCTATCTATCTATCTATCTACCTACCTATCTATGCTTAAGGTGAAAATTTCTTAATATTTAGATATGAATATATATGCAGTGCATGCATTCATGCATTTATACATTGAGAGAAAGAGAAAGTGAGAGAGGATGAAAGATAAAGAGAAAACTGGAAAAGATTAAGAGATAAGAGATCCTTGAGTGGTTAACAGAGAAACATAATAAAGAGAGAGAGAGAGAGAGAGAGAGAGAGAGAGAGAGAGAGAGAGAGAGAGAGTGCGAGAGAGTGAGAAAGAGGAGGATAGAGAATAGTTGAGAGGTAGAGAAAGATAGAATTAAATTGGGATAAACATAAAGAGAGACTAGGAAATATAAAATTAATTTTACTTTTATTTATAACCACGAGATAAACATAATAAAGATAAGAAGAAATGTGTAATAGGTTCAACCATTAAACAAACACCAGCTTTCTTGAAATTTGATGTCTCAGTGTACAAGACTATAATAAAGTGGATTAAGATTAGAAATTGAGAAAAATACTGTGTACGTGTGTTAATTCAGAACTGAGGCAAGGGAAATCTGATGTTTGAAAACTTTGAATGGTTAACTGCTGAAACTTTTGGTCTCTCAGCCATTTCCTACAGACTCATTACCCTGTGATGATATATCTACTGACTTGGCACAAATTTAATTTTTATAGGGTCGGGAATAACAGTTATTTTAATTATCCTCATCATATTACTGGTACTTATTCAAATAAAACAGGAATAAGAAGCAAAGCCAGAATTTGTTGTGTTTGACTAAAGAACATGGAACTAAATACTCTTGAACAAGTGCAGGTATGGTTGTGTAGTTAAGAAGTCCACTTCTCAATCATATAGCTTTGGGTTCAATCAATTGAATGATACCTTAAGCAGTTATCTTCTACTAAACCCCTAGGGCAACTAATGCTTTGTAATGAAGGTGAGCAAGACAAACATTTGAAATCACTTATCAATTCTAATTACACAACCCAACAGGTATTTTGTTGTCAGGACATTTTAACTTGGTTTGAAGGTTTTTGAAATGTTGAATCTAAAAATGGAATCCATCTTTTACTATCATATCTAGATTTCAAGACACCCAACCCCAACAATTTTTGCAATTACCTCATTTTTCAGAAAAATGCATTATTTATCTGTGGAAATTTAGTCTGAAATTTACAGCCAAGGAAAAACATTGGATGGCCACAGCAAATATTAGTTCCAGGGTCTTTTATGTGGTTGAAGAGCCTTTTAATTCAACTGGAGAAAAGCATCCTACCTCCACTCCAAATCAACCTTGGCATTATGGAGCAGTTTGTTTGCAGCACATTTCCCAGTCTGAGCAGTAAAAAGATAAATGCTGGAATATTTGATGGGCCTCAAATCAGAAAATTGATAAAAAATGAGAACTTGATAAATTCAATGAATTGCATTGAAGCAGCAGCATGAAATTTATTTGTAATAGTTGTAAATGGCTTTCTGGACAAGAAAAAAGTAGTCAGCTATGCCAAAATTGTCAGCAATGTGCTGGAGAACTTTCAAAAGTTAGGAGCAAATGTGAGCATAAAGCTGCACTATCTCCACGGTTACCCAGATAAATTCCTTGAAAATCTTGGTGACGCAAGTGATGAGCAGAGAGAACATTTCCGGCAGGACATAAAAACAAAGGTATCAAGGTGAATGGGACTTGTGAATGATGGTGAAGTATTATTAGAACTTTGCTCATGATCTTCCTGAGTTTCATCACTCAAGAAAATCATCCAAATAGACATTTAGGCACAAACAATGATATAATTTGTCAGTAAAAATTTTAAAACTTTTACTAGTTCTCTTCGAAGATTTTAAGAAAATATTCTGTTTTGAAGGAAAAAACCAATTTCTACATATGTTTGTATGTTATGCCTTGCTCCTCAAAAGCTGTTTTATTGGAAAAACAATGAAATTGTATGGATCCAGTACCTTAAAATCATGGCATGGTGATAATAAATCGATGTCATTTTCAGATTCTGTGTGTCAAAAACCTCTAGTTCACAACCAAGTTTTTTCCCACTCAGGAAAAAACTTTTCTTTATTGATATGTCTTATATTTCCATTTGTAAATTGAAAAATGTTCTTTTCTTTTTCTCTCATTATCATAGCATTTTCACCAAAACCACTTCTGCTCACTAACAATGTATCACATTTAGTCAGAATATATTGGTCCATAAGGATCTTCCTTACACTAACACATATATCTTTCACACCTTCACGGAACCGATCCACATGAATTATTTCCCCAGAGGTGTACATGAATTGAGACGAAAATTTTTTTGAAGCTATAACCTGCACCTCCTTTGAGTCTGTTGTCACAAATATTTTGTACTTGCTGGTGTTATTGTATTTACTTAAAAAGTTCCACACAATCTGAACATCTGACATTGAATTCCTTTGGGAATCTCCTAGCACACTGGGGTTTTTTCCAATTCGAATCTGAGCACACACCAGATGTATATTAGTCTTGGGGATACTGACTTCAAAGAATTTGTCAAATTTTGCCTGAAGAAGATCACTGAAGCGAAACAATAAATTCATCACTTTAGCAAATATATTTCCATATGACATTTGTGATGCCCAAAGTAATTGTTCTTTGTATCGAGCATTCTTTCTCAAGGCATAAAAATAGATTCTGTTTGTTCTCACATAAAGGACATCTTCAGGGTAAAGTGTTTCTAAGTCTGCTGATTGAAAAGAGGAAATTATTTTATTCGCGTCAACGAACTGAAGGTGACGACTTTTTAGGCCATGCAACTCTTTTGAATCAATCTTCCAGTTAACTTTGTTTGGTTGAAGATATTTAGAAATATCACAAGGTCTTGAAATAATGATGCCAAAACGACGACCCATGGCCAGTGCCATTAAATATACAGAGATTATTCCATGCTGCCTGTCTCCCCAGCCTCCACAAAGTCTACCACCAACACAATAAAAAATAACATATTTAGTTTTGTTGTTTAACTGAAGCAATTTCTGCTCCATCAGACTTAAATTTTTCTTCAGTTTTTGACGTGTTTCATCATTTGGAAATCCATTTGAATTATGTATTAACTCTTGTTTATGTTTGTCTGATGTTGTTACTGTATGTTGTTTATTTGCAGTATATTGGTGCCAGGCAACCAGCAGAAAGAAGATGCTGACCACAAGAATGAATCGAAAGACTGGCTTCTAGAAAAAATAAAGAGAAATAGAAATCATTAAATATATAATAACTTAGTAATATAATACATTAAAAAATAAAAAATATTTCATATTACAATTCTTTGTTTCTATTTTATTTTATTAATATACAGATACAGGCATGGCTCTATGGTTAAGAAGTTTGCTTCCCAACCACAAAGTTTAAAGTTCCGTCCCACTGCTGACACCTTGGTCAAGTGTCTTCTATATTTATACTATGCATGTTTATGTCTCCTTGTCTTGACAATACATGATTACTGAAAATAAATATCATTCATTTCTAGTATTCTGTGGAAATATGTCTGACCATGGTGGTGAGCTAGCAGAACGGAGAGCATACCAAACAAAATGCTTAGTGGTATTTTGCTCATTTTTACATTCTGAGTTGAAATTGCATCTAGAGTAACTTTGCCTTTCATCCTTCCAGGGTCAATAAAGTAAGTACCAGTCAAGTACTGGGCACAAGGCATTCAAATTCCTCTTCCCTTCAAAAACTGCTGACCTGTACCACAATTTGAAACCAGGATTAGGTCCAGTTCCTGAGCCATTCGCGGTTTCACCATTTGTTTATGGCATGAACTTACACTTGCATGGCTTAAGCTTTGAGACAAGCATATGAATACTGGCAGGATCAACCCGGCATAATCACCTATTCAATCGTTTGTTGATGTGGGGCAGCGAGCGGGGGCACGGTTGGCGTGCCTCTTTTTTACTGCAAGTCACACCGACGTGACGACACCCGCCATCACCATGCGAGGAGCGAGAAGCGAGAAGCCGAATTGGCCGCCGCCAGCCGGCGAGCGCTAGGTGCTTCTCCAGTCAACAGCCGTTGGCATGTGCGTCTGCAGCCACCACCGACGCAGCGGAGGAGGAAATGTGACAAAGAGTTTGCCAAGCAAAAATGGTTTGCGATCCGACTACCGCACACTGAGCTGCTGTGGGAGGACGGGCGCCGGTGCGGATTGAAGCGAGAGGGATCCGGTTTCGGGCAGCGTTGGGACGCAACTAATGGGAGACGACGCGAAGTGCAGCGAAAGGTGGGACCGCTGCTTTTCGACAACACCCGAGCGCGCACGCGGCTGCTCAAAAACTGCTGCGACAGATTGCTAGGCTGTTTAAAGATGAATGATACAGTGCAGTTTTTATGTGATGTACCCCATTCTCTCTCAAAAATGTTTGGAAAACCTCACTTGTGAAAAGAGTGCCATTATCTTAACAGATTGTTTCCGGAATCCCAAATGGAGGAAATGATGAGTGTAGTTGGGCTACTGTAGGTTCTGCTGTAGCATGTACCACTGGATGTACATCTATCCATTTTGAATGTGCATCAATAATCAATAAGCACATCATACCATTAAGAGGACCAAAATAATCAACCTGTAACCTTTGCCATGGTTTTTCTGGCCACTTCCAGGTATGTACAGGTTCTGACGTGTTTTGTCACTGATATTGTTGACTAACGTCACATCTTCTGCACATCTGCTCAATATCAGCATCTAGATTGAGTCACCCACAGTAGCTTCGAGATAATGCCTTCATTCAATTTATGCCTGGATGAGCATCATCCAACTCATTAAGCAATTGTTGTCTTAATTTAAAGGATACAATTATACGAGAACTCCAAAGTATGCAACCCTCGTGCAAACACAGTTCATCTTCATGCTGTAAAAATGGTTTTAATTCTAAACTTATTTTGGTCGGCGTCCCTTTTAAAAGGTAATGTTTGACATTGAACAGTATTTGATCTTTGTCTGTTAGTCGAAGTATATCCTGTCCTTGGATAGGTGTGCCACTAAAATGTTGCATCATGTGTACCAGTTCTGCTGGTTGTTAAATTTCATGTAACAAAGAAGTCAAGAGTAAACAACTCAATACACCAGCAGTAACATTCTTAGGCCCAGGAACGTAATGCATACTATAACTATAAGCACTTAACATCAAAGCCCATCTCTGGATTAAAGGTGAACACATTTGCTGAAGACCCTGCTCTTCTCCAAGTAGTGCAATTAAAGGTTTATGATCAGTATAAATTTCAAAATGACGGTCCCAACCATATTGATGAAAACACTTGACACCAACTAAAACTGCAAGTGCTTCTTTGTCCAACTGAGAATAGTTCTTTTCAGCTGGTAACAGTGTACATGAGGCAGAAGCTACAGGACAAACAGTACTGTCATTCATTCGATGACAAAGGGCTACACCTAGCCCTGATGGAGATGCATCACATTGTTACATTAAACGTTTATGCAGGTCATAATGCACAAGTAAAGATGAACTAGTAAGTAACTTCTTAGCAGTTGCAAACACTTTCTGATGTTCAATATTCCACTCCCAAAGGGAATCTTTATGCAATAAGGAATATAAGGGTATCTATCAGCACTGTTGAAATATTTGGTAAAAAGCGACGATAATGTGATAACATTGCTACAAATGATCTTAACACACTAGGATGATCAATTGAACTGGTTACACATTCAACTGGTACTTATTTGATCAGCCCTCAAAGGATGAAAGGCAAAGTCAACTTAAGTGGAATTTGGACTCAGAATGTAAAGCAGCCTTGAAGAATTCTAATGATTCTGTCAGCTTGTAGTCTAATGGTTACACATATTAACATATAACTGGCTGAGTATACCACAGCACACGTATACCCACAACATAATCCATAATCAGAATCAGTACAACCTAATGTGACATGGCTAGGTCTTTTGTTTACATGTCCAGGATCTAATTAACAATTTGTTAATGCCTCGCTGTCTGTTGATTGGCTAAAATTACACAAATTTTGCCAACTTTAATTCCAAATAACATTAGATTCTTTAATTTACGAGATAAAGTAATTGGTTGATCGTAATCAAAATTCAGAGTTGCATCGATACACCAAAATTG
>JARUKP010000845.1:0-10459 GCA_029874955.1 Octopus insularis
CCAATTTGATTAGAATCTCATCAAAACGAAATATCTTTACTGTAAGGAATTCTCCATCAATGATTTATGAGATTTTTAGACACAGGTTAACCCTTTAGCATTTGAACTGGCTATATCCAGCACAAACGTTCTACCTGTTTTGTGTTCAAACTAGTCAAATCCAACCTCTCACACCTACCCTACAGTGTCATTCTAAAAATAAACAATTACATCATTGAAATCTCAAAGCTACAAGATAATGGATGATTAATTCAAAACAATATGAATAAATAAGCATTAAATTTGACAGAGTCATCTGTAATCTGAATGCTAAAGGGTTAAAGGAACAAAAATATTTTGTCTTGCATTTGGTGATTATGTGTTTAATGATAAAAATGTGATATTTTGATGGAACTTTTTGTAGTTGTAACAGTATTATGCTAGTCTAAAACCGGATTAGTATTATTCTTTGAAGAAAGATTGAAATATTTTGTTTTACTTTTTCTTTTTTTTATATTACATAAATTTATTGTAACTTAAGTTGTTATTTTTAGCTTGAATATTAAAGTTAAATTTGTTTGAAGTTATTTAAAATATAAAATAAAACAACTGAAATTTTTATGAGTTTGTTTTTTGTTTTCCAAAAATCTTTTGTGACATGCACACAAATTCTGACAATTTATTTCTTTTTATCTCTCATTTTTTTTGTGAGAGAAACAATTCCTTTCAAAATTTTATTGCTTAACTATGTTGATTAACCTGTGAAATTCATTCTGCTCATTTATAGAGTAGTGCAGGCATGACTGTGTGTTAAGAACTTGCTTCCAAACCACATGGTTGCAGGTTCAGCCCCACTGCATAACACCTTGAGAAAGTGTCGAGCCAATCAAACCTTGTGATTGGATTTGGTAGATGGAAACTGAAAGAAGCCAGTCATATATATATATGTATATATATGTACATATATGTGTGCATGTGTCTCTTCACTTGCCTTGACATTGCGTGATAGAGAGGGTCAGTGACAGAAAGGGCCGCCAATTATAGAAATATTTGTCGCAATGAATTCTGTTTGACCCATGTAAGTATGTAAAGATGGACATTAAAATGATGATGATGATAATAATACATCTAACACCATACATACTTGTGCGAAAATATCTTTGAGGAAAAGTGTTCTTCAGTTCCAATCTTCTGTGAAAACTGGTCTGGCCATGGGAAAATATTACCTTACTTAGAAAGAGGTAAAGTTTGCCTCCACAAGTTCCATGGTTTATTCAGCTTTCATTTCAAGTAACCAAAAAAAGTTCTTTAATTTTACAGCAAGACTAAGTACATAAAGATATTTTCTACATAAGAACCATGCCAAAACAGATCTTGCTGATGTTGGTGCCACATGAAAAGCATGCAGTCTAACCAGTAAAGTGGAAGGGCATCCAACCATAAAATCCATACCACAACAGACAATAGTGCAGTCCTCTGGCTTGCTAGCTCCCATCAAACCGTCCAACCCATACCAGCATGGAAAATGGATGTTAAATGATGATATTTGTTTGTTGAGAGAAATAAAGAGAGAGTACTTGCTGATGAAACTAACAAACAAGCTTCTACCATGGCCACTTGATCTGCAAGAAATAGCAATCAAGTCTCCACCAAATCATGTTCTACAGTCTTAAAGCATCATGATTTTTACCCTCTGACATCTACTTTTTATGCTAGCATGGGCTGAACAGGTTACAATCTGAGTTCTTATTTAGAATCACTGCCCTCCTGTATATATTTGTGTATGTGTGTGTGAGAGAGAGAAAGTGTATGTTTGCAAACACGAAATGGGATTGGTATAGTTTCCATCTGCCAAATTCACATGCAAGGCATTGGTTAGCCAAGACTACAATGGAAGTCATTCAATCTGAAGCTACATCATTAAGAAGGAAATTTCTTAACTACACAGCCAGTTAAGACAGCAAGGCAATGAATAGCTTGGAAAAGTGTATATACACACACAGTCACATATAGTATTTGTTTTGATGTCCACTTTTCCATGCTAGCATCAGATAGAATTCAGTGAGGCAGATTTTCTACAGCCAGATACCTTTCCTATTGCCAAACCTGACCAGTTTTCGAGCAATGTAATACTTCCCTATTGCAGCTGTAGAGACCATACCAAAGCAGGCACTGGAGCTCTGTGCAGTCCTCCAGTTCATTGGTTCCTATCAAAATGTTCAACCCATGCCAGCATGGAAAACAGATAATGATCATGAGACAATATTATCTTGCTTGGAAACAAAAGAGGGTCAGTGACAGGAAGGGCCTCTGACTACAGAAATGTCTCAATGAATTCTGTTTGACCCATGCAAGTATGGAAAGATGGACATTAAAATGATGATGATGATAATACATCTAACACCACACATACTTGTGTGAAAATATCTTTGAGGGAAAATAAGACAAAGTAAATATCAATAACAACACATGCAGTTTGGTTGTGTATAAAATAATTTCTAAAAACTAAGTATTTATTTTGTTTCGTTTGGGTAAATTAAATAGGACAGGTTTCCAAAAATGGTTCATATAGATTGATAATGACGGAATGGCACATAAGCATCAAAAGCAGAATGAGATTCTGGGCTAGTAGACTGGTTAGTTAAATTATTTAATCGATTAAGTCTATGATGCATATTTTCAGGCACTGATGTTGGCTTCCAATTTACATCTACAGTTGGCTTTTGTGATTTCTTAAGTTCTGGGTCAGTTCCATTTGAAGAATTTGTCGAATTGTCTAAACTCACATCTGGCTCTTTTGATTCTTCATCATCAATATCAGGCACTGTATGAAAAGGCAAAGCACGACTGGACATTGCTCTCCTAAAAATAACACATTTATGAAGCGTTAAGAACAGAAAAGGAGACATTTCAAGTAATTAGAAAAAAAAAGTGGGTGATACATATTAACTGAAAATAGCTGTGAAAATTCTCTTAATGATTACAATAATCCAGTTATCTACCATTAAAGTAGCTATCACAAATCTGTTTCCATCAGTCATGATCAAACTACAGCCTCTTCCACAAAATTATCAGCCTTACCATCATAATTCAAAAACTTATAATTTCCTTTTAGTTTATTTACTTCTCTACTAACAGCAAATCTGAATTATTATCTGTCCACAACCTATATTTGTACTCATCCTCAGTGATGAGTTTGACCCATGCAACTCTCCATTTTACCCATTACATCTCTACTACTTCCTCAATTCTACTACTATTTGTTCTTACATTCCTACTCACTGAATATTCCAGGACCAGTTAACTTAAATAAAAAAACAGTAGAATTGCTCCATAGCAAATTACTCCCATTTGATACCTTTTCTACTGGAATAATACATGCAATTCACAAATCAATGAGAAAACCTCTATATGGTTGCCCAATCAGCTAGAAATAGCAGTCCAGAACTAGTCAACTCCATTTAAATAACTCGGCCACTAATCTTACTCAGTATTTTACCATACGGTCTATCAAGAATATCATGACTATCCATACATTAAAACTCTAGAAAATATCTGCAAATACTACTATATTAGGTGGAGGGATGTCAGTAACAGGGTACAAACTCATGGCTTTCTAATTGAAAAGTCGTTTTTCATCACTCAATCTTTGAAACCTGTCTCAAGTGTATAATGTTCAATGTTATTTGTTTAGACAGTAGTTAATTCTGACTGAGCAGACCAATGCTAAAAGGTATCCCAGACATAGCTACCTCATCACTCCCATGAGCATTGAGCATCTAGGATCACACGACCTAATGTGTCCACCCTGTTTCTAAATGAATGCAATTAAAGAGGAATCAGGCTTAATCAGAAACTAGATTTAAATGTGTATTGAATGAAAGTAGCTTTTGTTTTCTGTTAGAGAAGTGAGAGATTCAGTTTCAAATTTGCAAGGACTGAAAAACATAGTTTTTGTAAAAAAGGTGAGGACATGTCATAAATAGCAAAGCACAAAACTAAATGACTACAGTATTCAGTTTCAGTAGTCAAGCTTCTGTGTTCAAATCTCACCCAAATTGCTTTTTTTGCATTTCACAAGTCTCAGCTTGGTCATTCAAACTGTTGAAAATAAGAGCCATATTTCCTGTGTCATACCTTGCTATCTTAAAACAAGAAGGATGCATTGGCTAATGTAGAGGAAGATACAAAACACCTGAACAAAATGTGAGATGTTCATGGCTGAAAAATGCTTTTGATCATAGATCAGGCTTGACCAGGTGAGACCTGGAGCTGAATAACAACCTTTGCTTTTTATCTTCAAGGTTTGATAAAAATAAATACTGGTAGTAAACTGATTTAATCTACATTAATTGGTAATGATGAATTCCAACTATTTCCAATGAAAATTTTCCATGTGAACCTAAAGAACAAATCATTCTTGTTGATGTGAAAAAAATTCTTTCCTACATCATGTTACATAAGGCATCGAAGATAATAAATCTAATCTAATTTTGTCAAAAATAAATATCAAAGTTAAAAGCAAAGAAAGATAACAATGAGACAACTGACATGTAGTTGACATCTTTAAAATTATATTTAAAATTTTAACAATGTCAATATACTAATTACAAGAATTAAGAGATTTAGTAACTTACCAATTGGCTATAATAACAGCCAAAGTATCAAGAACTTCTGTAGCTGCAAGTCTTGTATTGGGGTCAAGAATTAAAAGTTTCCTTATCACTAAAATTGTGTCTTGAGATATATTGTTGTCCCTTGGTGAAAAAAAAAAGCAAAATAATGTCAAAAATATGGGCAATAAATAGTGAGGGTTTCAAATTGCTTAACTCTTTATTTTTTTCTTAAAATTGTAAAAAAATATTTTTATAAATATTGAAGCTAAAATAAGAACTTATTGCTGCACACCTAAAATAAATTATATTCTATTCCAAACTCAATATTTTTCATCATTTTATTGGTAGTATTTCTTCCGTCAACTTACTGTAGATACAAAATGTTTCAAACTTCATAACTTGTTACTCTTCACAGGAATACTATGGCCATTGGAGTTTAATACCCCAGATAATTTATTGACAGAAGTGATAAAAGCAACAACACTTGTAGTGACTTTCACAGAGCACACGAGTAAACAAACAATCAGACACACATATACATAGGTATATATCTATATGAAGGCCTTATCTTAGTTTCCATCTACCAAATTCACTTACAAGGTTTTGGTCAGTCAGGGTCTATAAACCCTTAATATCAACACACCTTTAAAACTACTGATGTCAACATATTTTTAATACTGCTAATATCAAGTATCAAGTTTCTTGGATATAATTTTCTGACAAAATCTGGTATTCTACTATTTTTTCAATTTTCTCTGCCCTTCCACATTTCTCAATGTTATTCTCCAAATACACAGTACTCTTAACTCATCTCAACTCTGCTCCACTCGTATTAACAATTAACCAGTATTAATCTCTTTTTGTAGCTTAAGAAATCTTCATGTTCAAAAGTCAAAAGATCAAGCACAAAACATAGAGGAAACGTGAGCAATCATCTCTTACGATGGTATACTATATTCAGCTACTTTAATCTTTCGAAATAATTCTTGAGGTGCACTGTCATAGAATGGGAACTGTCCATAAATCATAGTGAATAGAACTACTCCAAGAGCCCACATATCACTTGGTTTTCCTAAATATGGTTTACCTGAAAATATAGTGAAAAAAAAAATTACATATGGTGCTCCAACATGGCCACAGCCTTTGGGCTAAAACATAAAGAAATTAAAAAAGTACAATAACAGTTTATAGCATTAGATCTGAAAATTATTACCACTTTAACACTTTCACTGTGAAATTAAATTTCATGGTTATTCCAACAATAATGCTAAATAACTATCATAACGTACAAATTTGCATTTTCTGAAAGTCACATTGCCTCAATAAACTTGACATATCTCAACAGGAAAGTTTCAAACATGACATTCCTCAATGAAAGATAGGTTGGTATATAAAACGGCTTCCTGTCGTTTAGGATAATTTTCAGTGGATATATCTACTTTCCACAGTAAAAGGGTTAATATCTCAAACCATGTAAACAAAAGAATTTCATATATCATTAACATCATCATTTAATGTCCATTTTCCCGTGCTGGCATGAATTGGACTATTATAATAGAAAAAATAAAACTGGTAGAGAATAAACTATTTGAGTTAATAAGTGATAACTGAATTCATGGTCCAAACAATTTACCATTGAACTGATTTGGATCTGTCCATAGTCGTGGATCCCAAAATGACAAATACCAGATACCCTCCCACTAAAATACTGGGGAAATGTTTTACTCTCACCTTCATTAATGAGAATGCAAAATAGAGTTTGCTTCCATATAACTGTCTTTTCTTTATCATGGTGTTGGGCAAGTTTCAAAAGTCATCTTAATTTTATTTAACATAGCAATTTGTGCACCCTCTTTTTAATCCTCACATCACCATCATTTAACATCTGTTTTCCGTGCTGGCGTGTGTTGGATAGCTTGACAGGAACTGGCAAGGTCAGGGGACACACCAGGTTCCATAGTCTGTTTTGGCTTGGCTTCTATGACTGGATGCCCTTCTTAATACCAACTGCTTCACTGAATGTACTGGGTGCTTTTAATGTGGCACTAGCACCAGTGGTTTTTATATGGCACCAGCATCTACACTAATGCATTTTTGTGGCACCTTGATTTTAAGATCTAGATTCTGTTGTGGTGCACAGGTCACAAACCCCACCAATGAAAAACACGGATCTAAAGACACTGCTCTAGTTTTATAATGAGCTGAATGATCACATAAATGGTAATAATTATTACAGTTATTCATCTATCTGGCACACAATGTTAGGATAAAATATATTAAATGATCATTACTAACCAACTCTAACTTACATTGATTTATACAACATTTAAATATGTTTGGTTAACAATGCATGACATTCTTTTTGTATAGATACAAACCTGATCAAATTAGTAAACACTTGTAATCTGTGGCTTATTAACTCACCATCATTACCAACATCCTGCTACCCTTTCTTATAACCCTCATCAATTAATGTTTTCAATACTAACCTGCCTAAAACTGCCCTTGCTCTATGATATAAACTTCCTGTTTCAAATTAAAATCTCCCATCGAAATTTCAAGTTAATTTGTTCCAAATACCAGCTTAATAATGACAAAGTTATTTTACTAAATTCTCCATTATTTTCAAAATTAATTGAAACAAAGACTGTATTTCAACAGAATTATGTTAACAAAAGGTTTAAGCATCAACTTTCCATAGTGATATGAAATCAATTCAAAATGAATGACTTAATATATCTGTAAGCAATAACTTGGCTGAGAATTGGATTCATAGAATCCAATATTCAAAGAAGAGAATAGGTTTAAGTAATATGTACTTTAGTTTACATCCAATCAACATGTTCTGTTCTTTTCAATGGCTGTGTGAGAAAGAGAAAGGAAGATATTTTGCTCTTGTTCAAACTGACTGTATATTATTGCAAATCAATTCAGTTTACAAGTTTAATTTACTACATTTAAAGTGTAATATAGGGTACTTCTTGTAGTTTATCTCTGGGTTAGCTGTGGTTGGGCAGACCTATGAACAAAGGTATTCCAGCCATAACTATACCATCTCCTTAGAAATGGTTTATTACAATATTCAATATGCCTTTTCTCTTTTAAAAAAGGTAGGGATGATTTGAGAAAAAATTGGCTGTTATTTGTAGCAGATTGAAATCCACAAGCAAGCATTCTCATTGGTTTGCAGAAAAACAAATGTATAAGAACTAAATGCCCTTCGTGAAAAAAGAGGCTACTGCCATATCAAAACAGTATCCTTAAAGTATTCGAATACTGATAATCTGACATTTAGAGAAAATTCTATTGTAAAAACAATGTAATAAGGAGAATGAATATTCATTTAGTCTTTTACTGGTTTCAATCATTGGACTGTGGCTAGGCAGGGCACCATTTTAAGGGTTCAGTCAATTGCATTACCCCCAGTACTTATTTCAGTCTATCATTTTATCTTAGCTACAGGATATAAAAGTATACAGCATAAAAGACAGCAGTTTTTTTAGACCAGTGTAAGCACACACACACACACACACAATGAATTTCTGCATAGTTTCTATCTACCAAATTCTACACACAAGGTATTAGTGAATCCAAGGCTACAGTAAGAGACACTTGCCTATGGTGCTAAGAAATACATGGTTGTGAAACAAACTAGTTAATCTCAAAGACATATTTGCATCTATATACAGCAAGCTAGTCATTTCAAAAAAAAGGTTCTCAACATAAATGGCTTTAGAAAGAAAAAACAATATGTTGTTGATGCCTAATATAATTAGTTTTCTCTGAAGGATAATTATGAAACTAATTAATTTAAACAGATAATATTTCTGAAGTGTTGGAATAATAAATACTTTTAAACAATCCACATCAAAATGTATATCATATTGTATACCAACAAATTTAATTAAAATGTTGCAGTTGAGTAAAATAGAAGCCAAACAATACCATAATTAATTATAATTTAATTGGACAAACAGAAAGGCAAACACTAAATATGTAATTTTTGAGTATTTGCTTAATGTTACTAAGGCAATGGATCATAATGGTATCATGATTTTAAGTTGGCTAACAGAAAATCAGCAATGCCTGTTGTGATTTTGAACAAGAAACAGTTGACAAGTTCTTGTATTTAGTAGATAAAATGTGTTGAAAAGGATACTAGTGATAGCAGAATATGTCCTCCTTCTAAGAGTAGATCAGAGAAAACTAGATCTCACAGGACAAGACAGCTAAGCACACAGAAAGGGAAAAGGAGAATGTCAGGAGGCACATAATCCATGCTAGCATGAAAACATGGGTGTGAAAGGTATGTTAATGAGATATATATATATTTGCACTAGTTCATTAACTTTATTGCTAATTTAATTGTCTTTCACCAAGTTTCAAAGTTTTTCTTTTAATATCAGTTATTATTTCTTTCTTTTGTAGACTGGGATCCATTATCACTTAATTATGAATTTTCATTATAATCAATAAATAATAGCAATTAGCATTTAATAAATTTTACTTACCACTCAACACATCAGGGCTTATATAAGCAGGACTTCCTCGCTGGTCTTTTAACAAATCTTTTTCTGACACCAAGTGTTTTCCAAGACAAAAGTTAGTGATAGTAACTCTTCTTGATCGTTTGTTCAACACTATGTTTCCAAGTTTTAAATCACGATGGACGATATTTTTCTGAGAAGAATCATGGAATAATAAGTAAAAATATGAAAATATTTATAGTGCGACATAAGCATTTCAAATATAATTGAAAAGATACAAGCCTGTTTAATCATTACTAAAAAAGAATGTTGTTAAAATCCAATCAAAATAACTTGTTCACTAATTAGCTGATAATTTTTTTTTCTTGAAACTTTTATGAAGCTTAAAAAGGAAATTTATAATTCAAATATCATACAATTTATTATTTCTGCTTTATCTCTAAGATAAAGTACAGGAAAATAAAGTTATGATAATGTGAACTCAGTATCAACAAAAATAAGACATTGTTTTTTAGTATCAATAATGGTTCAATACCATTATTGATATTAAATAAAATAATCTTAGTAGAAACAGAAGATTGAATACTTCTAAGTCATACTCTTTTAATAATTAATAGGAGTACTGTTATTTATAATAATATCTTTTGGATATACTTCATTCAAAGGGCTTCTAAATCTAGTGAAATTATTACAAAAAAAAGAGGCAAAAGGGGGATTATATTTTTGGTATCAGAAAAATCTAATTAAAGAAAATATTAAAAAATTTAAGATACTTCTGCATGCTGTATCTTAAGATTATAAGTTAAAAAAAAAAGAAAAACATACTTTGTGTAAACTTTCAACAATTCTCACAATATCAGCAAAAATTATGACAGCTTCTTTTTCACTAAGCTTCTTCTCTTTGATCACATAATGCTGAAGATTTATGAGATCAGACGTTTTACTACTAAAATCGTGGGGAATAAGACAATCTAAAACTAAACAGAGACGATTACGGATTCTTCCAGTATATTCAATGCAGCCATGGGAGTTCAGAGTATCCTTTTCTTCGTGTGCTTGGTCCTATTAATACAAAACATCATAAGATATTTACATGGTGGGAGAATCATAACAGCCATTTTAAAATACATACATATTAACAATTATATTCACTTTCACTTTAGTTTTGTGATAGTACTGTATATTATAAAATGTTGTAATACACATCTACAGCCTGATACAGTTCTGCTTAATTATAAAATATATATATCTGCAATATATACTAAATACATTAGCTCTCTTTCTATAACACTAATTCATATTTCAATTGTATGGTAAGAAGCTTGCTTCCCAACCATATGGTTTCGAGTTCAATCCCACTGCTTGGCACCTTGGGCA
>JARUKP010000846.1:0-10458 GCA_029874955.1 Octopus insularis
GTGCTTTTTTGTCTGTTTCTCCCTTTCAGCTCTCGATAACAAGAGTTGGTTTGTTTTCGGATTGTTTACGTCTCCGTAACGTTGCTATCTGGCAAAAAAGAACCAAACGGATAATCATTTCAACAACCATCATATGATGAGAAATAAGCATACATAGGTAAATTTGTATATCTGTATATGTATGTGCGTGTATGTGTGCACGTGTGTGTGGGTGTGTGTGCTCGCGCTCGCGAGTGTGTGTGATACTTGTGTGAATGCATACTTAATCTACAACATTAGAGTCATTCTATGCTAAAATACAAATATCGTGTTCAGCTTTGAATGTCAATCACATGAAAATTCTTTACATAATTCCAAATACAAATTCGAATAGGATGGTTTAATGCAAAGCATAAAATAATCTCTGCTTTCTAAAATAACTTCTTTCGACTGAACCAATTTTTTATACAACATCAGATTCCGCAATACTAAGAGTTTTTTTAATGGCCTTAAGCTCCACAAACTGTTCAACAACAGAGAACAGTCTTTCCTTGAGCTACAGCTGCATGAAAAAGAAGTTTCATGTCAACAATATCCACAAGGAAAAATGCTGCAAGCAAACAAAGAACAAAGAAAGCAAAAATGCAAGAAGCTATTCAATATTCGCGCTCTCACTTCATCAGAGACCACTGATGATAGAGTCTGTTTACATTTTTAACTAATAACGTATAGATTTTCTATAGAATTCAGAGCCAGTACTGTAAGTTATGACGTTTCGTACTCGAATGCGTTTATAAACATAATACGATCGAAGATAGATAAATAAAGTTGGTGTATATGCATATTTCAAGAATTATTGCTCATTTATCAGCACCACATCCAACCCGTCACATATTCATGAACGCATTGCTTAAATACCCACATGCTTAGCGGTGTAACTCTATTGGATAGAGCAACTTAGATACAATTCTGGTAGCAGATAAGTAAATATTAATTACTGGCAAGGACTAAGTGTTTCGTTTTGCAGCCGTAATATACTATGAAATATATTGAAGATTTAGAATTCAATATTGTATCTTACTTTTTGTTCTAGCAGAGTGAAATTCTAATTTTTAAGTGGAAAGAATTTGCTTAGATTTTTTAAATTTCAAAACGCTCATCCGAATGCAGTACAGTTGCTGTGTCACATGTATCATATAAATGCTGATATAAAAATGAAAAACAAAATTATAAAGATTAAAAACAAGATTAAAAAGAAAATTTAAATAGACGATGGAGTGTGCGTGAGTGTGTGTGCATGCATGTGCGTGTTAAATATTGGACACATCACTACAAACTGCAAGATTCTGTGCAGGCACGATATGAGAAAGTTCGTCAGAGACACAGGGCATAGAGGTTTCCTGAGATTTATTTGGAGTTGCTATTACACACTATTTGTAAACAGGGGTTTTAGTAGTTTGGTTTGCTTTCAGTGTATAAGTAAAGTGATTAGCTTCTAGTAGGGATTCGAACCCGGAAGATAATCGGTTAGACATAAAGAGCAAACCACAGTGGATTCACGTGATCAGTCTACTAAACAACTAAATCATCATGAAGCCATCGCGTGATTCAATTTTCTAGAATCTTCTCCTTGAACCCTCTTTTCTAGAGTCTTCTCTTTGTAAATAAAGCCAATTTTTAGCGTCCAAGCTCTTTTCAGAGCGTTGAGATGAGTCGACTCCTTTACACGTCTCACCTCTCGCCGTGCAGAGTGTTGAAGGTGGCTGAGCAAAATGGTCCACCACTTTTTCCAGGAACATTTACGCAGACATTTCCAGGTTCTTGAACAGACCAAATTCAACATTCACACGTCTCACATCTTACCATGCAGAATGTTGTGCTTCCATTCTCATCACATCCAGCCATGTATGTAGCGCAATTATTTCCCAATTGTGTTGGGCCTGTTACATATTGCTGCATGAGTAAGACTGTCGTAAACTGCAAGCAGCATGTCTCTCCCAGTATGTGATTATTGTATCTGCAAAAGACTGACAGATTTAAAACTGTATGTGCAGAACCACAGATTTACTCGTTCATCTGTCTGACTAAACGTATTTGAAAGTAATTTGATGACTCTAGTCCAACTAAGGAAGTAAATTGTCCGTTTTTGTCTTCCACCCATAAGGAAATTGCCCTCCTATAAATTCTCAAGGAAGATTTGGGGGATGTATCAGCAAATAATATTGCCCTTTAACATATATGTATTAATTGTTCGCGAGTGTCGTCTGTTATTTCTTCACACGGCCTGCGAGATAAATTTTCATTCAGTAACTCAACTAGTCATCACCTCAGAACAATCGAGAACCAGAACACGACACATACGACAAACTTTTGCTGGAATCGGCTTGAGTAATTTACTTCGGAAGTGAAAAGAGGTTTGGAAGGCATCAATACTGGAGAAGGGGCTCTCATATGACTGCGCATATAATTATACACATGCATATATCTTAACATACACATACATACACCCGCTCAACCACTCATACATGCATACATACCTATATATCTAAAGATTTAACAAACGTTACTTAATCTAGCCCCAATTCTTACAAGAAAGTCTTTTAAAGTAAAATTTAGTAATTAAAAGTTTTTTAATGGTACATTTAGTCACACCTAAGAGAAAGTATCTTTGGTGTAAGCCATTTCACTGACAATAGCTTTTCAAAAATAACATGATCTAAGTTAATTAATATAGCTGTAATTGTGTGTGATTGTGGTGTTGCTATTTCCAGCTTAGTTTCAGACTGAAAATCTTTAGAAAGTATTCTTCATTTGCCTTCTCTAATTCCTATTTCCCGCATATATTTTGAAATATGAAAGTATTTTAAATTCCTCATTGCATTGCCACAATGCAATGATATAAATCAGATTTGTTTGATATTCATATTTAAATTAACTTTGGATTCTTCTCCATTCTTCAACATTTTGTTTCTATCCTGTTAAATGCCCAAAATGTTACCGGCATTATTTTCTTTTCTGATATGAACATCGCCTTTCTTCAGTGTATCTTAAAACTTGGTGACTGTTTTTGTCTCTTAAGAATTTCTGACTCATAAATTATTTTCAACCACAATCCGAAAAGCTATAACATCTTACATTCGGCCAAACAATATCTATTGATATTGCATCATTCATTAAACCAAAGAAAATCATTCATCAGTCTCAAATCATTAATAGTCAGAGACAGATATTAACCGTGAAAACTTTCTAATGCATGCATGCAAAATTCATATTACAAAAGAAATAATGTAGGCAACAAAATGTGAAAACCTTCATAGTGGTAGCATCGTTTACAAGGGCCCTCCTTACTCATGCAATTGTCAAATCCACCTCTATGTGTAACTTTATATGCTCCACCGTCTTGAAGTAGTCCTCAGTAGGAAAATGGCTAATGGAGTGACTGTCCTTTAAGTAAAGAACGCACAGAGTATACTGGATGCGATATGATATATATCCACCATTGCAACTATAAACATCACTGGATTCTATACATGGATGTTTACTGTTGGAATGGAATTATACTCCAAGTACTTTTTCTTCTTTGTTTTTTTTCTTCTCCGCATCGCTCTCATTTGTTACTGAAAATTTCCTCAGATAGATGTAATAATCCATTCTTCTACTATTACCGTCTCCGATGAAGGGATACATTGAATCTTCCCTGAAACAGCTGTAAGACATTATACATAAACTATAAATTTACTTATGCCATTGGTCTCTCTTGATCTCATATACTTGTTGAATTTAACGTTAGTGTCTTATGAAGCCAAATTTATAAGTTCTAAAATTGCAAAAGAATTCGTTGCTGGGCAGTTTATTTTAATGGTAAAACACTTGACGCGTAATCACAGAGATGTGAGTTCCAGTTTCATGGCTGGCCAGTAGCGTATTTTTCTGCAATAAATGGATAATTTATCCTGATCACACTATAACATTATCACGCGTTTGAGAAATAAATGTATTTCTGTTCATATATATATACATATATATATGTATGTATGTCAATAGTTCATATATCGAAGTCGATAGATAACCGCTCATATCCTTCGGTTCTAAGAACAAGCTGTTAATAGACTTCTAACCAGGCTTTCAGCAACATCTATTTTTCGAGTTTTTACTTCAGTCTTTGCTCATCACTCTCGCAAACCATCACGTGAGCAATTCCGATTTACTTTTATATTCTGAACATTGTAAATCCTATAGTTTCTAATAAATTGCTGAGTTCCTTGATCTTGGTATATGCTGAGAAGTGGATTTTTCTTACTATATTATGCATACCTTTTCTCCAGGATCTACATTTTAGGGAGTTCTTTTCCCTCTTCATATTTTTTGTGTCCTTGATATAGTGCCCATTTTTTTTAGTTTTCTTTTCATCCCCATATTTTGTGTGAGATCAGTATAATATTCCTAGGACAGGTATATTTACTTCTTGATATTTGATTCTTGGTCATCATTTTCTTAGACTGATGTTTCGGCCTTCATTAGTATTGTAACAGTTGCACAACTTAGCTCTCAGCATGTTTCGGCTATCATCGGAGTTCCTAAAGATTTGTACGATCATTGAAGCACTACTTCAGCACTTATCACTCCTAGATACATAATTATTCTCCACATTTAAGTACTGCGTTTCATGGGTGAACGACAACGAAGTAAGCATCAAGATATTTGTTAACATTCTTCACTTTGACAGTCGTATAAGGTTGACTCAGATTTCGCAGTACTAGCTTATGGATAAACAAGTAATACACCTGCTTAGATTCTTCTATCACATCGTCTTCCGTTTTCTTAAAGAACATTGTTGAGGCAGGACAAAAGCTCTTCCACTTTAAGTGATGCAAAATTCCCGCAAAGTTCCAGTTCTATTGGTTATAAACTCTGTCAAGGAGATCGCTCATTCCGGTTAGTTATTCGGTTCATTTTCGAAGTCTGCTGTTGTTTCTAGCGCAGGCGAATACAATTCATTTCACTGTTTAGTTCATTTCACAAATATATTTGTGCCTGTATTCTAATTCTATTTACCTTATCGCAATCAACATTCAAATTAATAATTCTATTTTCTATTACAAAGTCATTATTTATTCCTTGTGAAATATTTACACACTGCTGTGTGATTACATTTCTCTGATACTTTGCTTTAATTTGCTTTAAAAAAATACTTCTTTCATTTCGACTTTAAGAGGAAGTTTCTGCATGAATTACTCATGTTTTCAATTTACGAATGGAATGAAAAAAAAATCATTTCTTGACAAAAGAAAATCTTATTTTTAAGCACTTAACTTCCTCTTTCTCAGAATAGAATTTAGTATTAAAAACAGAAATTCACTTACTAGCAAAAAAGAAAAAAAGATACCCATGATATTGCTATATTGGGCGTACGAGACACAATACATTTCACTGTGTCAAACACAAGAACAAAATGAAGGCAAGAAGAAGAATAACAACAACAACGACAATAACAACAACAATAGTACTTCTACTAATAATAGCATTTTGTCTTTTGGCTACTTATCTCACTTGCCAGCCGGATGTATCTAATCTTACTTCGACTTGAAGAGACTATATGTTTTACAAGATCTATTTTTAGTAGCCATATACAGTCATAATCTAAAATGGTTAGAATGGCGCATAGCTGTTTGTTTACTCAAAATGTGACATTACAAATGACAACATCGATGATATTAGCGACAACAATAAAAGTGGATGCAGGAAATGTATTTAAACGTTGACTATTACTTCAATGATATTGTAAATGCTTCGGCCTCACAAAAACTATCACTGTACTAAATAAAGTGTGGCTGATATATGAAAGATATCAAATATCAATCACCGAGATAGTATTAGTATATATAATAACAGAAGACATTGACAAAGCTGAGAAACCAAGGAAATACACTAACCAAACTGTTGAATTTTAAACACTATAAGTAGTTAAGAATGATGTCTATCATCCTATGGACAAATCTGCTTTGATACACAGTCATTTTTGGAAGCATATTCTTAAAATACTTTTTAGGATTTACATAAATATTTTAAGAAAACGGGAATGCTGGAATCACAAAACAATGTTCAAGCATTATCACAAAGCATTTCTTATCACTGAATATTTTTTTGACCATGAACATTCGAGTTCATTTTGATCGCTTTTATTCAACTTGAACATCATTCTTATCCTTAAATATTTTTATGGATATTTTTCAAGTTGTAAATTGATTTGAGTTTGAAGGAAGCAAACTATTTATTCCTCAACACAAGTATAACAAAGATAATAATAATACTGGATAGCCGAAATTTCGAGATTGAAATCAAAAACAATTACTTTAATAGTCGGTACGCTGTAAAGGAAGAAAAAGAAAATGAATAACCAATGTAACAGGGGCTTCATCTATATACAGAGTGCTCAAAACAGTACTTCAAAGCACTATACACATATCACGTGTCGTAATTTCGATACCAAAGAACCAGTACAATCACTGCATGTGCCTATAATATATAGGGCTGCTCCCAGTCTTGCAATTCCTATGAAGATAAGTCAACTGAAAAAAGAAAAAAAAAAATCTTTGCTTTTATGGTCACAAAGTTTCTAACATACACTAAATACCGTATACAAAATAACTGACATGCGAGTGTAAACAGTGAGATAAAATCACAATATAGTACATTATAACAAATTAAAAATTGATATTCGAAACGAAGAATAACAAGCCAAACTTACTGCAACTGGAACTTACTAAATTGATCGTGAGCATCCTTAGTTTTAGTCGAACCTTGGGAAATCCTACCATATCTGGAGGAGTGTTTTCCTCAAAAGTCTATCATTTAATGTTTGGTGCATTCCATGTTTGTCTCTTTCTTTATCAGCACAATGCTTTCTTGTTTTTCAGTTTCTTGTTTAGTCTCTTTATGAGTCCCATTAAGTTGTAGTTAAATCAAACCGTCAAGTTAATGTAAAATGAAAACTTATATGAGGGTTTACAATGAATTACTTACCTTCTGCCATTCCTTTGTTACCGATTTCGACGGTTTCCATTCTTTTCTCCAGAGTCTATCTCCTGCTCATTACAGTGGAATGACGGGTGGAACTACCTACTACTTGGAGATTTCGGACACTCTTGAGCAAGGGAAGGCTCCACTCAAATTTCCGTTGCTATGTCCGCCCCTCTCTATCTCATGCAAGTGGTACTGTGGATAGAACAATTACTTTTGCCTTTGCTTCACCCTAGTTGTCATCACATTCTGAATGCAAACAGTAGTTTATAATTTATGCGCTGCACGATGCTATACTGAAAAGGTAAACTGAAAGTTGGTGACAATCCACTGATCAAAATCCGAGCCTATATCTCCTGCATGAGTCATGTATGTTCGCATAGACCGGTGGGCAGATGTGTGAGATACGATCTGTATCTGCTTTTTATACCTTTCCTGCCTTACTCCATATGTTTTGGCTCAGTTGACGGAACGTAACTACGTTCATGTAAACGCAAATAAACCTTTCCACGAAATTGGCAAGTATGTGTTCAAAATCTTCGTCAGATAAAACAAAGATGTGTAACAGTATATATACATTTTCTTTTTAACATATGAAATAGTTCTTGGCCCACACTCAAACATGTTTGAAATGGATGTTTGATGGCATTACAGTTTTCATCGCGTCATTACAATTATGAATATAGATATATGTCTATAGTATTCTTTCTTTATTTTCTCTTTCCTTTGTGTGTGTTATATCTAGTTCATTAATTCATAAATATTTGTATGTCTGGTTATGGTCTAATTCTCTGATTTCATTGGCTTGATCTAGTGTGATGTTGCTACTCTTAACTAGTTTTCGTCTTTTCAAGGTTGCTTTGGCACATTTTTCTAATCCAAATTTCATATCTATTTCTTTGGTAAATCCATGTACTGTCTGTAGTAGTGTTTCCAGCTGTTTATCATTTGTAGCGTATAGTTTTAGGTCATCCATATATTCTGCAGTGGCCGATTGTTTTGCCGTAACATATGTATCCACATGCAGTTCTATTTAGTAATTGAGATAAAGGTGCCAGTACCAAGCAGAACAGGAGTGGAGAAAGCGTGTCTCTCAGGAATATTCCTCTTCTAATGGGGATGGCTTTGGTTTTCAAGAGTCCCTCTTTTGTTCGGAGCTGTAGCACTGTCTGCCATTTATTCATAGCGTGTCATATGTATTTTATAATTATTGGTGCTATCTTGTTTATGGCTAGTGTTTCGAGAATCCACGTGTAGGGAACACTATCAAAAGCCTTTTGGTAGTCGATTTGTAAGTATTTCTTTTTCGTCTCATCATTGATGATTATGTCCGGCCTGTTTCTTTATCGGTGTTGATTGGCATGTCCCAGAGTACTGTTACATCATCTTCTCCGGTCACAGTTTCAGGTTTATGTTGGTACCATCTTTCTGAAGTTGGAAGTTGGTAGTGTTTACATATCTTCCAATGGATATATTGCGCTACTCTATCGTGTCTATGAATATATTCGGATTTTGCAAGCGCTGTGCATCCAGTTAAAATGTGGTCTACTGTTTCATCCTACTCATGACACACTCTGCATTTCGGGTCAGTACCATCGTTCATTATTTTGTTGTGGTAAGCCTCGGTTGCCAAGCTTCTTTACTTTATCATGCTGGTGCACAAGATTCATTAGAGGATCTTTTGACAGCTCAAGATATGTACTTAATCCTACAGTGGTGGTTTTGTAAAATAATTCTAATTGAGTTAGTCCTCTTCCTCCCATGCTTCTCGGTAAGTAAATCCAGTTCACGTCCGCTTTTGAGTGGTTAATTCGAGTCATGGTTAGTAGTTTTCTGGTCTTGGAGTCTAGCTTCTTTATTTCGCTCATTTGCTAGTTGATTATGTTGAAATTGTAAGCTACGATTGGTACTGCAAGAGTGTTAGTAGCTTCTGTTTTGTTTGACGCGTTGATTTCAGTCTTTGTTACTAATCGTACTCTCCTGTAGTAATCTTTTCTAATCTTCTCTTTCATTGCTGAATGTTTTATGCCGTTACTTTCGTCTATGCTAAGGCATTTATATGCTTCTTATTGCTCCAGTGCTCGGATTCTTGCTTCTGTATGTACGTGAATATCTGCAGATCATGCCAGTTTGCCTCTTATGAAAGTGGCTTTCTCGCATTTCTCCAGTCCAAACTGCATCCTGATATCACTGAACGTTTTAACCGAAGCAAGTAGACCTTCTTGTTGTTCGTCATTTTTGAGTACATTTTCAGATCATCCATGTAGAAGAGATGACTCCCTTTTTTCTTCTTGATCTCATATCCATACCCGGTTTTGTTGAGCATGGTACTTAATGGAGCCAGTTCCAAGCAGAATATTAAGGGTAACGGCGAGTCCCCTTGGAAGATACCACTTTTGCTTTTGACTGGTCTGCTTGTTATTGATCCACTGGAATGGTTCAGCGTCAACGTAGTTTCCCATGTATTCATACTGTTTCATAAACTTGATGAGAGTTAGGATACTTTGTTTACTTCCATCAATTTCAGGATCCATGAGTAAGGTACACTATCGAACGCTTTTTTATAGTCGATTCATGATGTGCTCAGGTTCGTCTTCCTGGTTTTGCAGTCTTCAAGGATCATTTTGTTTATCAGCAATTGGTCCTTGCATCCGTAGCTCCCTCTTCAACAACTTTTTTGTTCTGCTGGTAGTAGGTTGTTTTTTTCTCGGAATGTGTATTTTCTTTCAGTGATTACAGAATTTAATATTTTATACATTGTTCGTAGACAGGTGATTGGTCTATAGTTCATTAGGTTTTCTGTGTCATTTGTTTTTGGTATTAGGTATGTCACTCTCTGTGTCAACCCGTCTGGGCTGTTTTCTGGGTTTTTCACGACTTCATTGTATTCTGATGACATATCTCAATGTATATCAACTATCTGTTTGATCCAAAAGTTTGGTATTTGATATATTCCTGGTGACTTCCAAATTGCTGGCCTTTTTCTGGGCCAGGATGACCTCCACCTTTTGAATATTTTCCCATTCCTGTACTTCTTTATTTTCCAGGAGTGTTTCACATTCCTTAATCCATTCTGCATCTTCATTATATTGTTTTTTCATTTTTCCATATCGTACTCCAGAAATTTTCTATATCCTCATTCTTTTGCGGTTGCTCAACATTTATTTGTTGTTTACTGAGTTCCTTGTAAAATTTCTCTCCATCTTCTTTAAATAATTTGTTTTGTCTAAATTGTTAGCTTCTCATTATATATCATGACAGTCTTTGTGCCTTATTATTATTATTATTATTATTATTATTATTATTATTATTATTATTATTCATTCATTCATTCATTCATTCATTCATTCACTTAACTTCTCCCGATTTATCTATGACTATGTCACGTCTAAACTCCATCTTGCAGCCTAGAGACACAACACTTCCTTCAGCATACCAGTCGTTCCAAGTATTGCTGCC
>JARUKP010000847.1:0-10453 GCA_029874955.1 Octopus insularis
TATTGTTTTCAGTTCAAATCTGATCCCAAGATTAAGCAAATGCTTCTTCAAAAAATAGTTATTTTTGTATCAATGTGCTGTCTCCTCCTTCACAACTTCAGCATTTCTGTAATTGTTTTGTGTAGTTGATATTTAAATTCATTTTGCCAAGTCTTTTACTCACAGAAGAGCATTCTATTCAAATTCTTATCCATCCATATTTCACTATAAAAAAAATTAACTTACATTTTAAGCATAAATCACACTATCAAATTAATTTCACCCAACAGGATCTCCAGCACATCCTTACCTGATTAAGGCTAGAATTATACAAAACAAATGCTTTAGCCCCATAACTATTCCATTGTATTTTTAAATATAATACTGGAATATACAATAGGGTTGTTGCATTATCCAATCTATTATCTTTCCTATTTCAATGTGGTAGGGTATGATTTGAAGAAAATTTATTTTCTATTGCTTGTAGACAAATGATCATGTGGTGGTTTCCTTGTTAGTTTTTTATAAAGTGAAATTCCAAATACAAGTTTATATGAATGTGTTAACATTTTCTACTTTTAACTAGGGATCCATCATTAATACATAAAGAACATCTTTCCTTCACATTTTGTATGGAGTACAATTCTTATATGTTACATAAGGAGCTCAGTAAGTTCCAATCTCTATAGGGCCTGTTGTAGATTTTTCATTTTTCTATAGTGAAAAATCTAAAATGTATGTAGAAACTTATCTGTGTATCAAAGTTTACATCAGAAAATATGATTTCTAGTTTGATGGAGAACAATTTCAGTGCATCAGCTAAAGTTCTGAGTGTGTTTAAAATAACTTCAAGGATAAAAGAAAAGCAGGGAATTTAAATAATAATTTTATTCATTTATTTTTTAATGTACAAAATAAAGACAAAAAGTTCAGAAATATATTTCAAATACATAAGACAATTAAATTATTAGGTTTAATGCTATTCTTCCTCAGCTTCTAAATTGATATTGTTTCCAAACTTGGCATACAATTGCACCTTGAGGTCTGAGAGAACAGCTTTATGGTTTTCACATTCTTGTTCAAGGTTAGTAATGGTTGTCTCGGTTTTTTTCTTGTCTTCCTCTAATTTGGAATTAGCAGCATCGATACTCAACTGTAAAAATACTTCTCCAATTTGATAAGTGAGCAGAGTTAAGGAATGTTTTGATAAAGAAACTTGAAAATTTTAAATAGACAATAAGAATAAGAACTAAAAAAATTGTACTAAGGGACAAATTAATATTTGAAATAAATTCTAATATTTTTCAAGTATTCACACTAGAGAATATGCAAAATGAAAAACTGAAAATAAGTCTAAGAACAGCATAAGCAATTTCTGGTAAACAGTTATATAATGGATTATAAACCCTAAAGATGATAATTTTCTGACTGCATTTTTAATGAACATAATTGGAATAATAAGGAGTTAATCAAAATTGCTTCAAGAAGGAATAAATAATGGTTCTGGTTCCTGGGTAGTTTAACTTTCTGGAAATTGCTAAAGATAAAAATTGTATGAACAGTAACCACATTATAGCAAAGTTTTAAATCTGAAGTATAGCTTCTTATATATTTTATATATTCCAAAAATATAACAAGGCAAAGTTATCCAAAGTAGAGTGAGACTGCTATGTCACAGTCTCCAAACAACATCAATAATATTTATTTCTACTTAAATGTAGATGTTCTGTAAGAACAAACTTTACCATGAGAAGCTTTCATAGCAAAATGCACTCTTGCTTATATTGCTAGCGGGGAAATAAATTCCCACCAACAAACAAGCGTGCATTTTGCAGTAAAGTTTGTTCCAATGGAACATCCATGTTTAAGTGGGAATAAATATTACCTCTCATTACTGCTTTTGTCACTGATATATATGTTATAACATGAATAATAACGAAATCCCAGAAATACTTTAAAAGCTTGCAAAGAATCTGAACTGAAAAATATTTTTCATGAAGTCACTCATCTATTACTTCACTCAGATAAAAAAAAGAAAAAATAAAACAAAGAAAATTAGGATGCAGTCTTTAAAATTTCAGACCCTTCAACTATAAGTATTTTGTAGTGCCAATATTGCTAGCAATTATAGGCTATCATACATCCTCTTGCAAGTGTTAAACCACCCACTGAGATGTCTCCTGGCGTTTGTGAAAGTACAGAGGACCTCCTCAGCATGGTTAATGAATGTAACCACTCCCACGACCTGACAGATTGTGTAGTAAGTAGTATGGATGTGGTATTACTCTATCCATCTATTGACACTGACTTTGTTGTAGAAATTATTTCTGAGAGCAAAGTAGTCTTCTGTGAGGTGAACATGAGGGAACTGGGCCTCCTCCTGAAGCTCGTTTACGATAGAGAATACTTGTATGACCTAAGTAGATTCTGCCCCACAAGGTTGGAACGAGGTAGACCACCCACAAAAAACACCGCAGAAAGCTGGAGTGGATGGAATGTATCTGCCCACAATCCAGGAGATAATGTCCAGACAAGGAAAATGGTTGCACATGCAGTGGGTGCAAGTCTAAAGGCCATCCTACAGAACCATATAGTTAAATTCAATGAAAAGTTATATATACAAGTCCAGGGGGAAGCCATCAGTGTCAGTGTGGCGGGCCTATTCATGACCTGGTGGAACAGAAAAAAAGCTCTTGAGGAATGCTCAGTAGCAATCAGACTGTATGGGAGATATGTAGATGACATCAACATCATAGTCAAGACACCATCGAACAGCCAGAGTGAAGAAGATGAGAGGATCATGAGGGAAAGCATCCAGCGATTAGCTAATTCCGTACACCAAAGCATCAGGGTAACTATAGATTACCCAACAAGGCACCCAAACAAGAGACTCCCAGTCCTTGATGCAGAGCTTTGGCTAGAAACTATTAATAACAAAGTTCAAATTCTCCAGTCACACTATATGAAACCCATGTCCTCGAAGCATGTAATCCACAAGCCTTAAGCTATATCACACAATGTGAAAATTAATATATTAATAGCTGACTTAGTCAGAATAATGAAAAACATATCCCCCCTATGAAAACCCTGGGAGAAACAGAAACACACACAAGACTTCATGCATTGCATGCAATTTTTGGGATACAACCAGAAAGATAGGATCCAAGTGTACAAAGGGATAGCTAGAAATTGAAGAGATTATAAATAAGGATGTCGATGGAATACAACCTAGGTACCGTAGTAAGCAGTGGAATAAAATACAAAGAATTTATGATAAAATGAACAAAAAGAACACGTGGTACAATGCTAACAAGTTCCAAGGGGTGATGTTTGTAGAAGCCACACCACACAGGGAACTAGCCCACAAATTTAGCAAAATCCTAAAGGATACTAAGTTGAACATAAAAGTCATGGAAAAACCAGGGAGATTCATCAGGTCAATAATTTGCAAAACATACCTCTTCAGAAAGAGGAGAACTGTGCAGTGTGTAAATATAACCCTGGTGTCAATTGCAAAACCAGAAATGTAGTTTACCAAATAAACTGCATGGATGGTGATTGTAAAAACCGGAAGACTGCATACATAGGTGAAACGGCAAGAAGTTTGGCTGGGAAGGAGTACAGGGATCAAATACAAGCCTTGATGCTCTACCAGCAGGCCAAAGAACATCATGGTGGTGTACTGAACTGGATTAGCATAGAAATTCTGTCTTGACAACCAGATGATGCATCACTATGACAGATATAAGAGTTAGTCTTCATAAACAAAACATGACTGGTTTTGAGTTAGTAAATACTCTCAATAGGCATAGGCCTTACAAAGACCCATGGACGCATACATACACACACACATAAAGACACACTGAGTCACAGACACATGCTCACACACACACGGACACACAAACACGACACACATGCTGTCCCATACAGACACAGACACACATGCTCATACTCACACACAGATAGACATCAATTTATTCAACTTTTATCAAACAAAGAAGACTGTTGAACTGTCTTTGAGAGAAATGTCATAGGGATGAACATGTTTGCAATAAAAACAAAGAGAAAACCGAAACCACTGTGTATGAAAAATGACATAAATCAGTATTTAAAAAGCACACACACTTACACACTCATCTTGGACAGATACCAACACTGGAACATAAGTTCAAAAGAAATGGAAGTAAAGAGATGTGTCACTGAAAAGACTGCAACAATGTGACGAAATAATTATTTCACAAAAAAATAAAAAATAAATAAAAAGAAGAGAAGTAAAGAGAAATAACAACATGAACAATAACAATAAAGGACTGAACCAGTGTGTGTGTTTATTATTACTGGAATAATGCTCCTCCCAAGATTCATCAATAAGAATGTTTGAAAAAAAATGATGGCTGTAAATAATAATTCCATTATATTTTCATAGGTTCTTCAAATATCAGTTTGCCAAATAAGTCAAGAGTTGGTAAGAGACAATTATATACTGAAAAATTATATAATTTTTTGGAGGTGGGGTGAGAATTGAAGAGACACTTCTGCACAGCAGTCTCAATGATCAAATTATCAGCAGATATATCCGTTACAAAATGACTGGCCATTAAACAGCTCTATGTAAATGATTTCTGATTATATGTTGATGATGAGTTGGCCTTTTTAAAATAAAAAAAACTACAAAAGTTCAAGAATGGATATGGAAAGATGTGTCAAAGACTATCTTAAAAAGAGGAAATCTACAAAGAGATAAAAAGTTAAATAAAAACAGAAGTCATCTCTATTCTCTCTTTATCCACTTTTTTCTACCTTGAGGATACACCCTAATACCTCATCCCTACCATCCTTTCTCCCTTTTCTATTGGGGTAGCCATGTATCTCTTCAACAGTAAGACACTTGTTCCTGGATCTGCATCATACTTTAGCTTCCCAACACCTGACACAAAAGCCACCTGTCTCAATATACTGCACTCCCATAAAGTTGAGAGGGTCTAGTCTTGAGGGCTATTTGGTGACCTCACAAGTGCCAGTACCCACTACTCACTACACTCTGTAAAGTGGTTAGGAAAGGCATCCAACTGTACAAACAATGCCAAAACAGACACTGGAAGTCAATGCAGTCCTGTGGTTTGTTGGAATCTGCTGAACTGTCCAGCCCATGCTAACACTGAATACAGACATTAAACGACAATTATGATATAAGTATTTAGGAATAAAAAGACAAGTCTCAAAAAGAAATGTGGAAAATCAGAGAAGAATATTATAGATGTATTAGATCAGTATTTAAGACAGAAGCAAATACTGAACACGAGATAAAAGGTATTAACATATTAGTGGTACTAATAACAACACACAATCTGAATGTAAAAGACTAGAAGGAAATGAGAAAGAAAGCTAGACAGAAAGATTAGTAAATTAGTAATTTCTAACAGGCACAAAGCCTGTAGAGAAGAAAGGGAGAAATAATCGATATTATTGGCTTCAAATTTTGGTACAAGGCCAGCATTTTGGGGGGAGGGGTTAAGTAAAATACATTAACCCCAGTGTTCAACTGAGATTTATTTTATTTGATCTTGAAAGGATGAAAGGCAAAGTTGACCCCAGTGGCGTTTGAACTCAGAGTGCGTAAAGATGGATGAAATGCCACTAAGCATTTTGCCTGGCATGCTAATGATGCTGCCAGCTCACTGTTAATACCTGCGCTTGACTGGCACTTATTATATTGACACTTGAGGGATGAATGACAAAGTTGACCTCACTGGGATTTGAACTTAGAATATAAAAGGATGTAACTAACTATAGCAAAGGATTTTGTCTGATGTTCTATAGATTCTGCCAATCTACTACTCTAAACATGCAAACTAACAATACTAAAATATTCTCTTTGGCTCTACACAAAATGAAATGAAGAATATTGTAAAATAATTTTCTCATTTAAGCTGGTATCTGGAACAAATCAGAATAAAATTTTGATGGATGATTATAATTTAGATTACTTTAAAACAGTAAGTTTGTGTCATAGAACCAAAGCCAGTCTCAGGCGGGGTAAATACAGTAAATGATATTTAAGAATTCCTATTTCACTGTATGGTAACACTGAAGATGGTTAACACAATTAAAAATTACACTGCATTTATTGCATAAAAATAGGATATGGAATTGGTTTGTCATTGTCTTCTAAAAGAAGCAATTCATCAAGTGCATCTTCTAAATTTTGTAACAGTTTCTGAAAAATAAAAAAAGAAAATGTATGAATTAACAGTTAAGATTTCCATGATCTTAACTGAACACTTTAACCATATAGTCATTCTTTTTATGGTTGCTGCTGAATATTTAGTCAGCTAGTTATGCAGTCTATAGTGGAAGCAGTAGATGACATTAATAATAGCAATGGAGATGACAATAGTACTAATAATAATCATATCTATATCTCTAAATTAGAGAGATTCATATATGTGTGTGTGTGTGTGTGTTTGTGTATTTGTTTCCATGTGTCTTCACACTGACACTGATTGGATACCAGTAATATTTATGTTGTACTTAATATATCCAGTAGCTTGGTGCTTTGATGAGCAAAGGCTAATAAAATAAAGTACCAGAAGGGGTGTCCGGCAACAGAATTCTGTTTGAATAAGTCTTTATCCAGCCTGATGATCATGTGTCCAAATTGCTTCACCCATTGAAATTTTTTATTTGAATGGCTGGATTTTCAAGCATATAAAATTACACAACTGTCCTTCCATACATTCATTTCTTAAATCAGTCTTAATAATTCATTTACAATCATACACTTGATCATCCCAGGCCTAATTAATAGCCATTGCTAATTTTTCTTGCCCACATTTGCAATATATCTTCACACATCATCATTCTTTATAATAATTTGATTTTTTTTTTCTCACATCAAATGTTTTCAAATATCAGCTAAGACTATTCTTAATTTTCATATTATATAAGTAGTAGATAATTGTTAGGATAGAGATAATAAACAGTTTGTAAACTAGTAAAAGGCTTTCTGTATTTTGACCAAATTTTGTGCAATTGCATGTGTAGTGTTTAGTTATTTTTGAGATCATATGTTCCTTATTTGGCTAGGACAGGTATGAAAGCTGGCCAGTTCTTTGTTTCTTTTTCTCTATAGGTGTCTGGTTTTAAAAAAAATTCATGTTCTAGTGTAGTATTACAGTTAAATCAAAATTTCCATAAAATTCTCAGCATGAAAATAGTTCTCCCGGGTAATAGGCTTAGGAATATTAAATTTGTAGGAAAAGACACCAAGATCAGTCTCATGGTGAAGGAATGGAAATTTCTAAATATTTATGTGAAGTAGTAAATGCTATGAGAGACTTTTATTTCTTAAACTAAGTAGGGAAGATTTTGCCATGATTCATCAGTTGGGAATGGAAGATGGAAAGTTACTTTTTCTAAGCAATCAAAGGTATCTTTCTAAATAAACCCTCATATCAGAAAAATAATTTATTTTTGTTTTTGATGCTTTTAAAATGTTAAATAACAAAGATGAGGCACAATGGTTGTGATATTAAAGAACTGGACTATTTATCTCATAGAATAAATCCCTGAGAAAGGAACTTATTAACTCAGGTTTACCTTACTGAACAAATAACAAGTCCTGCTCCTGTTATTTTTCTTCATGGTTTTAAAATCCAAGTTTCCATGCACACAAGTGTTGGATAGATTTGCATTCTTAGGAGTGAGATATGTGATGCATTGTTATACTTGAGAATAGCTGCCAACCACAACAGAACTGAGATCCTAAAACCAAAGTGCCATGTAAAAAGCACTAGTGCTGATGCCACCTGAAAAGCATCTATGATGGTGTCATAAAAAGTACCCAGTACACTCTGTAATGTGGTTGGCATTAGGAAGGGCAACAAGCTGTAGAAACCAAACCAAAACAGAATATGAAACCTGGTGTGGCCCCCTGGCCTTACCAGTTCCTGTCAAGCTGTCCAACCCATGCCAGCATGGAAAATGGACATTAAATGAAGATGATGATGTGGTCATATCCTTAAATCTAACCACACAAAGTACACATTATTATTCATTTTATAGTCTGTACAAATGTAGTATTCTCTCTAATCTATAATGTCCAGCTAATTTCTCACTTTACTTGTGTTCTGCTTTTCATGAAATTTAACACTCAAATCTCTGTCCTTCATATCCAGTGTCCTTGTCTCTCAACCATGCAACATTCATACTTCTTATATATGTTTCATAGTGGTTTTTTTTTTGTTTCAAAAATTTTGTTGCCAAAATCAAAATATCTTCCATTTACATTTAATATAATAACTATTGGGGCCCATGGAAATTCTGTTCTCAAAATTTTCTTACCGTTATTTTGATTCACAAGTTTGTACATCTTCAAAACTACGTTTCGTTATGTTAAAGATACTAAAGATAACTTTTAGCGTTAATAACAATGTAATAAATATTATCGTTTTTATTTCATCCTTTCTCTGACGGTTACCACCTCCTCCAATTGAAGATGAGGTTATTTCCCCTTGAGAACATAGCATTCGAACACATTGAATAATATGAAAATAGACAAAAATAGTAATGGTTTCTAATATTAGCATAAGGCCAGAAATTTGGGGGAGAGAACAGCCATTTATACTAATCTCTCAGAACTTGATTCTATTTTATCAATTTCAAAAGGACGAAAAATCAAAGTTGACTTCGGAAGGATTTGAACTCCCAATATAGATAACAAATACAACAAAAAGATTTTGATACTTTAACCATCCTGCCAATTCACTGCTAACAAATGAATTTCATGTGGATTTAAATAAGTTTTAGTTGGCGAAATATATTCTAAGAAAGAGACTGAAAGAGGAAATTACAACCAAGTAATCATAAAGTAACTATTATTTATATTACAGCTGTAATTTTACACCTGATGGCTATCTAAACTAAGTAACTTTAAAGAGAAGGTAAACAAGGTATGTGAAGGAGATACTTTCAAATGATACTACTATGAAACAAAACACAAAAAAAAAAATGTTCAGGTGTCTTAAAATGTCTAAAATTCTTTTATTACAAGAAAGTATACTGAGGAATCAATAATATAATGGAAAGTTGATGCAAGAAACAATGATAATTTCTTTCCGTCCCTTACACCTATCTGATTATCAATCAACTGATATAACACCTATTATATTTGAAGGAACTGAATATAATACTACCAAATAATTCTTTCTAAAAGCACAGGGAATGAAATTTGGGGAAGGGGGTGGGTTTAGTTTATTACATTGACCCTAGTACTTAACTGGTACTTAATTTATTGACCCTGAAAAGCTAAGCTGACCTCATTGAGATTTGAATTCAAAATGTAATGAACCAGAAGAAATGCTGCCAAGCATTTTGTCCAACACATTATTGATTCCACTAACTCGCTGCCTTGACACTACTAAATACTGTGTACCTAGGTTAGTGGGCAATTAAACTTTTACATTTGAAACTGCAATGATGTATTAGATAATATCAAAAATTTATTTCCTTTACCTTTTCTAAAGCAACCTCATCTTTCAGATCTTGAAGTTTAGCATTATGCCGAGCAAATTTGTTGATCTTCTGCTGGTCTTCAAAAGTAACATGCACGTCACTTTCCTGCAACAATAGAACATCTTTCTTATAAAATATAAACTACATCATAACATAGTACATTCCAGTATATTGCTGGGCCAATATTTTAAACAAATTTTATCATAGAGATTTAACAAAATCCTTACTTCTAAGCAGTATTATATAAACTGGTTTCAAAATTTGGCACAGAGTCAGTAATTTTGTGGGAGGCTGTAAGTCAATTACATTGACCCCAGTACTCAACTAGTACTTATTTTATCGACCCTGAAAAGACAAAAGGCGAAGCTGACCCCAGCAGAATTTGAACTCAGAACATAAAGACAGTCAAATTGCAGCTAGGCATTTCATCTAGCATGATAACAATTCTGCTGGCAAGCCACCTTAGTTTTACATAATATTAATATGTTATACAATGTATACTGGTTCCTATCTATATTAAGTAATGCTTCATCATTAACATCCTGAATTATACTCTATCACATATTCTTGAAAACGAAAATATTTTCCTCAATTAAAATTTTAACATCTATGTGTTCAACTTTACACTTCAAATCTGATCATGACTACATAATAACAGATACAACATGTGTTGCTACATTATCTTTTATACAACAAACTACAGCATATAGTAATTCCAGACTGAATCATGGCATATCAAATGTGTTGGATTTAATGAATGAATTGGATAGTCATAGCTCTTAAAAGTGTAGAAGTAATCAAAGTTTGTCAGCAACAATTTTTACCAGATTAAATCTTTTGAAGAACTTTCAGACATTGATGAGTTTTCTTTGTAGAGAAGTGGTTATTTGACTGAATTGATTCAGTACATAACTCGTATTATTCATCAACCTCAACAGTTGAACAAAGAACTCAAAGGGGC
>JARUKP010000848.1:0-10451 GCA_029874955.1 Octopus insularis
ACACACACACACACACGAGCCCAAAGACAAAATTTGCCCATAAATTTCAATATTTCTGTGGCACTAAAAGTAAATTAGGAATATTATTGTTATAGATGATATAACGAGAAGATTGAGGGTCTTCTTTGCAGCTAGATATACAAGGGGGTATTGTAGATGACATTGTCATGATATTTGGGGTCTGTTAAAGGATAATTCAGCCCAAAATCTGGAGTCTGTTCCTCACAGCTAGAGGAAGGACATGTAAAGAAGTAGAAGACCAGGAAACAAGAGTGGTTGTCATTCATAGCAGAAGCAACACACATGTTTTTACCAGAAGATCTGGGTTCTGCTCTTCACAGTCAAAGGATACAGGACATGTTGTAGATAACATAACTGGTAGATCAAGGAAAGGCCACTGCCCTTCACAGCTAAGGGAATGAAGACGTGTAGTTCTACTCACAAATTCAGAAGCAGACACTTGTACATTTGAACACCAACCTATTGCAAAAGGAGGAACCCCCTTTTCTAAGAGAAAGGAGACCCTAATAAAGTTCCAGATGAACCAGTGAAGGAGTCTCTATGCTGTTACTTTTGTGTAGCCTGAAATTAACTCAAGCAGACCTAAGATCAACAGCATTCCAGCTGTGACCATCTGGTCTGGTGTGGAGAATCCAGAATTATATCATCTGTGCCCATTTCTTAAGATGGCAGTGTGTAATGTGAGAAATTTGGTTGCTATTTCTAACAGATCAAGCAACCATACGGAAGCTTCCTTGTTGGTTTGTCTATAGATGATAACCAAAGCTGCTAGAAATAATAACCAAATTCTATCAAATTCTACCCTTCTGTCTCCCAAAGAAAGGAAGGGCACGTTGAAGAATGCAGTCATAGATATTAGTGTTTTATAAAAAAAATGACAAGATGATCAAAGACTGGAATGCCAAGACTGCTTTATCATGGCTGATCTTGGACTAAACAAGAACCTACATGATAAAAAATGAAACCTAATGAAATAATTGCTGCTGTTAGTTCCCCTTCTGTCTTGTCCCATTCTTATGGCACCTATCAACGGCCAAGTGGGATGAACCATTGAACAACAATGTTTAGACACCGCTTCCTCTTTGTTTATATTATTTAGTTGGATGAAGAATGGCAGCACTTCTGATGTCCCTAAGGGATTCTGAGACAACCAGGAGGAAGTTATTCTCATATAGGTGACCTGATCCGAATGCTTGTCACAGAGTAGGCTCTGCTAAAGGCACCCATGTTCCAGGTGATTCTAAAGGGAGCAACAGACATAAGTCAACCATTAAAGACATGTACAGTTGCTGTAGAAGGCTTTTATACAGCTTCCTGATACTAAAATTAACTTACAAGTCCTTGGTCAACCAATGCTATATTCTGTTCAAATTCTGCGGTCATGCCTGCACTTTTATAATTTTATATGAATTAATGGTTAAAATGGTGCTTGTAATGGTTTATGGTCATTTTATATAGAAAATGTCTGCCATTAATCCTTTGTAATGTAAATCATGGAGTTATCTGTCCTTCAAGAATCATGAAATTGAGGTGGGACATCTTACTTTGTCAGACATTAATGCTTTAGATATAGATGTATGTATTCTGTGCTTTTTATTTGTTGATAGGTTCAGCAAATTAAAGTACTCAATGTATTTATGAGTTTTATAATTTAGTATATTCTGAAGAAAAGAAAATAGGCAACAGCTTCTCAGCTTCTGTTGAGGCCCAAAATATATAAGATTTGCAAGCTACATGATAGCATCAATAGGGCTACTGGCACGGAAAAGCACTCGGTACTCATTATGAAGAGGTTGACATAAGGAAGAGCATCCAGCCATTGAAAACTTGCCAAAGCAGATTCTGGCGCACAAAGCAGTCCTTGGGTCCATTGAATCCTTGTCAAACTGTCCAACCCACACCAGTATGGAACACAGATGTTAGATGTTGATGATGATGATGATGATGATGATGATATGTATAGGTATGATGATACAGACAGGAGAAATAGAACTCAAAATATGAGTGTATATATTAAGCATAAGAAATTTTTATATTCAATGTCGCAATGTTGCAGAATAGTTGGTGGAAGTTATATACACATATATATCCATATATATAATATATACACATAATTATTGCATTAAACTTGGTAGAGGAGAAATTCTTTCAAGAAGTGTGCATACATATGTGGCAAGTAATTAGCTTTTGATTAATTTGAACAAATTAAATGAGAGATGAATATTCTCCTGGATAGGTTGGTTGTGTATGCTAGGTAACATTCCCCTCAATGCATAGAACTAAATATTCTGTCCAAAATTTCAGGAAAAGAAACTGGTTTTAACTAAAGAACAGTGAAAATTAGTTAAAATAACAAAAGCAATTTATGGTATCTAATTTAGGAAGATACAATGAACTCAGTTGCATGGTCACTCTGCAAAGGACATACATGTGGTTCCAGTCTAGTTAGTTTCTTGAAAGAAGACTCTCTCAGCAGTCTGGGTTGGCCTGTACGGATCTTAAGCCATTGCTCATTTTTTCCTAATTATAACTTAGTCTTCAAAAAAATTATATTTCCTGTGACATTTCTGTTATCAGGAAACCACTCTACAAGTGCCAGTCTGAGTGTTTATATGATTAGATTACCAAAGATCTTGGCTCCAATCCACAGATTGAGGCTTTGTTGTGCATTAGGTAATAAGTACACTTAGATGTGTTTGTGGAGGCAATGAAGCAGCTTAATCACTGCTGTTCTCAGCAGGACACATTGAATAATGCAGTCTGGCAGGGTATACATTGTCTAAATAAAAAACAAAATAGTCATGGATGGAATGTCTTTGATCACAGTTTGCTTGATCAGCCCTGGGGGCTAAACAGTAACAATGTGTGTTTAGCTGGCTGTCATAGGGAAGAAATACTTGGTCCCAGACTATTTGGGATAGCTAAGACTTATATAGAGCAATAATCATCTTGCGCCCTCTATAACATGGGAATAGGGCTAAGCTTTGACTAATATGGAACTCCCTCTGCTTGAAACCTGTTGAAAATCCAAGAAATTGCTGGTAGTTTAAAAGTAGAATAAAATAAACAAAAACTAATTTCTGTTGAGTGGGAATCATTCATGGAACAATGGCTGGATTGATTGCTTGACCATTTCACCTCAGTCACCAAGGACATGACCAACTAACCAACCAGTAGACTCATCAAGTACCAAACATTTTTACTCAGGTACCAGTTCTTCAAGTAACACAGCAGCTACATGCAATTCTGGGACACACCTGTTGGCATTGTCAGTTAGGACACATGAAATAAGTAACCACAAAAGACCAAAGGTAAGCAAGTAGTGGTCCATCTGCACCCAATACAGTTATTCATAGTTTCCTACAGGAGGGTAAAATTTTCTCCAGCGATTCACGCATTAAACTTGCATGGTAATGATAGTGTTTTTTCATACTCAGAACATGAAATCTTTACATTGCATTAATGAGTATAGACTTAAAATTCCCTAAAATTCTGGTACAACTGTTTTATCCTTTAAACATGTTGAAGTCTCATTAATTTATCAGCAATCTAAGTTTACATTCCTTAAACAAGACACACCACTCTGCTAACTTGTGTAATATTGTTTGCTATGTTTGTCTTTATGGACAAGACACATCTTTAGGAAATCTCTGGAGAGAAAGTTACTTGTTATTGCCAGGAATGTGGTACAAGTAAATCCAAAGACCAAATCAGATTTCTTTTTACACAAAATGTTTTTTTACTATTTTGCTTAACAACATCAGAAGGCAGAGTATAAAGGCTGTAGAAAGATAAAGTTTTGAATTGACAAGTCAACAAGAGGCCTCTATCTAGTCTGCTAGAAAGAGCAGCCAACTCTTCCCCAAATCATGCTAACTAAAAAAAGAATGAAAGGATACAATGGACAACATAGTCCCTGACATACAAGAGGGATGGCCAAAGTGGAATGCATTTGAATATAGTTTTGCTAAACAATAACTTCTATATCCTAGATTCTGCTTCAATCACAACAGCACATCCAAGCAACCATTCAAAATGCTTGGGACCACTTGATGTTGCAACAAAACCTATTTCCCCTATATGTTCTACTATTTTTTTTTTTTTCATTGAACTGAACACCTATGATAAACAAGGATAGGTGTACCTGTCATACAGTTAGGTCAAATCAGTTGACAGTACCTTAACAACTGTCTGGCCTAGCAACACAGTCGTGTACAATTTTCACCATCATTATTAAAGAGGTGAAGCTACATAATGACTGTATGAATGGTGGGAAAATTATTGTGCTGTTTTCACTTAGATTCAAAGTTCAAATCCTACCAAGTTTAACAGTCAACACTCATCCTTGTTGGACTACTAAGTACCAGTCATGTAATGAGGTTAACTTCATTAAGTATACCCAGTGAAGAAAGAGTCTTCAGCTTTTGTTAGAAACTATTATGATAGCCCATTGTGTGTGTGTTTGTTCATCACCATCACATGACAATTGATGTCAGTGTCTTTACTTCTCTGTAACTTAGCGGTTCAGCAAAAGTGACTGATAGAATAAGTACTAGGCTTACAAAGAATAAGTCCTGGGGTCAGTTTGCTCGACTAAAGGCAGTGCTCCAGCATGGCCGCAGTCAAATGACTGAAACAAATAAAAGAGTAAAAGAGTTTAGTCTAAACAAGTTGACAAAAGGTAGCCATTGCTCATAGCTTCCAAACTGATGAATTTGATGCAGTAGATGTGGGTTAAGAATTTCTCTTCATAACTACATGGTTTGGAGTTTTGATCCTGTTGTGCAACATCTTGGTCCAGTTTCTTCTTCCATATTTTTGAGTCAAACTTGTGAGTGGAATTTACCAAATGGAAAAAGCTGTAGAATTGTAGAATCCCTGTATTCTTGGATGAGAGTCTTATGTTGCTTGGTTATAATACCTTCCTAATCCTTGGGTGTCTTTAGCAGAATCTGGTCTGTTGCAAACATTCAAACTAGATATCTACTCAAAGAATAACTGCTTGCCTCTCCCTTCAGTCTTGGAGTCCCTTAAGAGAACCATGATACTGCTCTTCACACTCTAAGAGACTAAAAAGAAAAATTAGTTTTTCATATTGATATCTGCAGGGAAGGAGTTCCAGAGGGTTGCTGACGTGGGGAAGAAAGGATTGGATAATGTGCTTCGTTTTAGGGAAACGTCTTCATCTATAGTCTAAGAGTTTGCTTTCTTCTACCTTCTGTGAGTCTCCAACTTCTGATGTAATCATAATGGCACCATCATGATATATAGTGTATCTTTAGCAGCTCAATGTGGCTGGGTTTATCACCCCAATATTAGACTGGTACTTTATTTATCAGCTCCAAAGAAATGGCAAGCAAAACTCACCGTAGCAGTATTTGAACTTTTAGTGTAGAAGACTGAAGCAAAAACTGGAAGGCATTCTACCTGACACTGTAATAATTTTGCTAATTTACCACCTTATATAAGTATTTTATTGGTGCGGTGCTAAAGTCCTCGCAAGCTAAGTCTCAAGGTTTGATTTTTAGCTAACTAATTTAATTTCACTTGTACTTTGTACTAATGATGGTGTTATTGTTGTTTAGCTCAAAGACAAGCCTCACTGAACAACCAATAATAAAGGCATTCATGCCATGGATATCTGTTCGGTTTTGTTCTCTTTTTTTCATGTAGTGTATTATAAGCAACATTGTCTAAATTGTTCTTTTTGTGTTTAAGATGGTATGGTGTTGTTTAAGGAAGAGTTGGCTTCTGTTTCTAGTGGGACAAGAGACCATGCAGAATCTCCTTCATTGGCTCATCATGCCAGTGATTTCCAGTTGTAAACAATTGTATGGAGAATTAGTGACTGTGCCAAGTTAATTTGGCTGTAATACCTATGCACTTTATTCTCTTTTTCATAAAACTGATGTAGGAGGCCTTTACATGATTGTTTATCTTACTAGAATTAGCAGCTAAATCTTCCTTAGATCATATATTTCTTTTTTGAAAATGGAAGGACACTTTGAATAATGTAGTCCTATATTAGATACACTATTTGAAATATGAATGGAAGGGTCATGACTGAAATATTTTTGATTAGAAGCGTACTTAGTCAGAGCTTGCCTCAGGCTAAATAAGAGCAACAACCACTAAAATATAGAAAATCAAGCATAAAGCAATACCAGTGGCAGTGTTTGTAGAACAGGATATTTGAAATCTTCAATAACTGTTTTTTGCCTCTGTTATCTACATTTTAGATATTTATTTTTAAAGATGTAAACTCTGAATTTTAGTTCTTCATAATTAAAAAAAGGCTGATGCTTCTGAGAGTTAATTGCATTTAAAATTAGCTTTTTTTCTTATTCTCCTTTTTCTCATTCTTTTTCTTTTCCTTCCTCCTCCTCCTGCCTTTACTACCCTGTATCCATTATAAACAGAACCATATTAGTGCAAAAGTCAACTTCAGTACTTCCTCAAGACTCAGTAATCAATTGAATGCAAAACTATTTTAGTTTTCCAGTATAAAAATTGTTAGTTAAATCACTTTTAAATTTTAATAAAAATAGCTTTTTTTTTAATAATTGGTTTCAAAATTTAAAAGATACTTTTTAATAATAGACCCACCCTGTAAATACATTTTTTTTGTCATACCCTTCTTAAATGATACAAAATATTCTTCAAACTATCTAATGAAATACTGTTATATTAATATAATTAAATGAGTAAACTTTTAAAAATAGATTTCCAGATCTAATTTTCAGTGCTCAATAATTAATTTCAACAAGGGAATTATTATGGTAGTTGAAAATTTGCAATTTCTTTGAAGTTTCTCTAATGTTTAAATCATCACTATATACAAAAAATAGATATATCTTTCTTCTATTAATAAAAATTGATTTTATATCAATCTAATTTCTGTAAAATCACATGGTAATTATTAAACAGTTGTTGATACTTGTATAAAGCTAAATGCATTGAGGTGTTTTTGTTAGAAACAAAGTAGTTTCTGAACTAGATGCAAGGTGACTTTGAATCAATACCATTTTCATATAAAACTGTTCTTTTCACATGTAATGTATAAAATGTTTGTGTTTGTGTGTGTGTGTGTGTGTGTGTAGTATGCCAGGTTACTTCTAGCACTACTTGTAATATGTAACCCAGTACAACCTGTTACATGGTCAGGCTGTAGATGAGCAAACCACCTATTCTGTCAAGTCTGCTTGGTAAAGGGGATGGTTTTCATTGCACACCCTGAACTCAGTAGAGTCAGTGGCCATGCAGCAGCTGAGAGTGATCAGTCTCTCGTCTTTGTTTAAAAATCCCTGTAAGAGAAGGAAATTCTGAAATAACACTTACCTCATTGCAAAACCAGAGATCATGCTGTTGCTAGTTTCTGAACTACTATGCTCTGTAGGTTAGAGTCTTAATTGTGTTGTGTAAGCTGTTATTGACTTTAAATTTCAGCACAGCTATTGTCTTTAACATCGATAAGATTATTAGTAATCTATGAGTTGGCACCCCCTCCCCACCGACACACAGAACAATGTATCAGCTCATTTTAAATATATTCTGGAAGATTCAAATGTGAATATCTGTTTACTGTTGCTTTTGGTAATGGTTAGATGTTGGGTATTCCTAACACACATGATTCACCAGTGCAAGGTGACTTTGAAACACCATAGTGTTTCAACCCTGTGTCTCCTCAGTTGAAGTTATCCATCTGCTCTGATGAATCTAAGAGTATGAGCTGTTGTTTATAGGAATCAGCAAGTAAATTATCTGTTAGTCTAAGCTACCCCTCTGGTTTGCTGGATCTGACAAAAGTATAAGTTGTTGTTTATAGGAATCAGCTAACAAATTATTTGTTATGTGTTCATGTCTGTCAACTAGATAATAATTCATGGAGCGCATGCAGAACAGCAGAAATCCTAACAATAATGTATCTATTCAGTCTTAATACTTTCTGGTAGATTCAAATGTGGCTATTGGCTTTTGCTATTCATCAATGGAGAACGCTTCATGGAAAGGTATTTTTGACTGAGGAGATGCACAATGCCATGCAACCAATCCTGCTATAAACATGTAAAGTAGAACTTGCTGATAAGACAAATGGGAATAATGTATAATTGATATCTCACATTAATTAAAAGATACAAACTTGGAAGGTAGATGATTAAAATGGTTCCAGTACATGACTGCATTTTATTGATTTTGAAAAATGAAAAGTAATATTGACCCAGGTATGATCAACTTTTTCATCACTGTTGTCACAATTTATTGCCCATGTATTTTCTTCCTTGTAGTTGCAGGCGCTTTGTATCACCTTAAGAGGGGTGCTTAAAATAAATGCTTCTCAAAGTTTATTTCTGATACTTGAAGTGGAAAACAGCCTACTCTCAATTCAGAATGAGGCTAAACTTTCATTTTCCGATGGCATTTCATTGTTTACTCACCATAAGGTACACAAGCTTTTAAATCTAACATAAGATTTTTGATTTTTCTTACTGGACCAAAATGGTTGCTCCTGCATTTAATGAAGCTTTTCTGGAAGAAATCTTGAGGGGATTCTGGTTTAAGCACTCTATATAACCCCTCATAACATTTTAAATTTTTGGAATTTTCCGAAAATATTTGTGTTCTGCACACAAGAACTCATATGATTATGGGGGAAAAAAAAATTTTTTCCTAATTCTTTTAAACCTCCTCTCCAAATCCTAAAACTTTTTTGAATTTTGATTTTTTAAATCAGAGATTAACATATGGACACTGAATTTTTTGCTTAAATCTCAGCAATGGGCCAGCCTTGGATGCATCATCATTCTATTAAATGTGGAGAAAAATATTTAGAAACATTAATTTATGTCAGAGTGACAAAGAAATGAAGAAGGTATCAAGGGGTTATATAATATGCTAAAAACAGCAGCTGAATCATTCTTAAATCACACACAAAAATATTTTTTGTAATCCTATGAATTCTTGTGTTAAATTTGCAAAAAATTTCAAATGATTCCACAAAACAAAAAAGTTATGAGGAGTTACATGGAGTGCTTAAACCTGAATTCTGCTGAAATCTTGTTTGATTCTGACTCAGATGATGATGATTCTGGAGGATTCACTCTGGGAGATATCGATGGTGAAATAGTTGGAGGTGATGATGAAGACTGACTGTGTTTATAGTGATATTGAGAATAACACCAAGTGAATACTATCATCCCTGCGTGGCTGATTTTCAAAAGTTACTGGCCTCAAAAAGGTGTCTGATGAAGGGTTTGTGAGCTTGCAGTTCCTCAGTTGAAACTTTCATTTGTCAAATCATATAAATTGCTATCCTGTTGAATAAAAGAGACTGAACTTGATACATTTTAAACTTTGGAATAATCTGTAGCGTACCATGGCTCGTACTTGTTGAAACACTCAACACGATGATATCCTCTTATAAATATGATGAAGTGTAGTAAACAGAACAGAGTTTTTGTATAACTGATTTTATTTTAGTTACAGGTGGGACAATATTGATCATATCAGTTTATAATACCCTATTAACTGGTCCCTTTATTCTAACTGATAAAATTACAGATTGCAATTATTTCAAAATAAAACTAAGCTAATGGAAGAAATAAAATAAATTAAAATAAGAGCATAAAAATAATATAAAAAGTGGAATTAGAAAAGTTTATAAGATATTTCATTCTAAGATATTTGTTTCCAGTGTTCACTATTGTATTGAATTTAATGTTACTGAAGGAAATGATTTCACAAATGGGCTTCCTTTTAAAGGTTCTGAACGATTGCTCTCACATATATTATGGTTTCCTTTGTTGTTTTGTTCTGAAACATCATTTCTATAGAAAATAATAATAATAAAATGAAACAAGAGAAAAAACTAATAAAACATTCTTTGATCATTTGGTGTTTCAACAAACCAATTTTCTCAAGCATTCATTATTTGTATTCCAATATCTTTGTTCTTAATTTTGAAATTTTCTCAAAAGATTCCCCCCACTCCTGCTTTCTCTCTTTTTTTTTTTTTTTTAAGTCTTTTATTCTGCTAGAATTGGCATCCAACAATTTAATCATTTCACTTGCTTACTCGTTCTCTCTGTCTGTCTGTCTGTCTCTCTCCTCCCTCCTCTTATTTGCAAATACCATTTTGTTCTTTTGCATTCTTTTATATAGAATGCTAAAATATTTTTCATTTGCTTATCTACTTATTTTTCTTTTGTCATTTATTGGATTGGCTTCTTCACCCATCAAATGATAAGTTAAACCCTCAGTCTTATAATCATCACTATAAAGGGATAAAAAAAAAAATTCTAGTAAATGCACACTTTGAATCCTTTTTAAATAAATGAGAATAATAGAATATAAATTCAAATTTTCCACCAGTGCAGTTATTGAGTCAGATCTGCTCAGTTGAAGAATAGAAAAATTGGTTGAATTTTACATTA
>JARUKP010000849.1:0-10449 GCA_029874955.1 Octopus insularis
GAACCTCATGTGTATGGAATTAAGACAAACCACTTGCTGCTATAAAGATGGTCACTGAGAGTGAACCGCATGAATGAGAACTCTGTAAATAAACGGCTATTGAATTGTACTCCGCTTGTGAACTTCTTCGTGTTCCAAATCCTTGAAACTACAAAAATAATTATAATGGGAGAATGAGATACTCTACAGGCATCATAAAACTTCCATTCCATCATACGTTCATGCCACAAACTTTCACAGACACAAGTCTAATGCTCTTATTTATAGTTACTTTTGGCTTTTGAGAGTACTTACTTTAACATGGTTCCAAAATACAAGAGTGGAGCTATTGGTCATGCTCATAGCCCGAAGTGTCACAATGTTACATAGGAAATGAAAGGAAACCTTATAAATCGAAGCAAAAGGGATGAGAACATAGTAAATATAAGTGGTACACTTGAAATGAACTGTTGCTATATGCCTTAATTTAATTCCAAGGAAAGTAAAGCCTGTGTTTGAAGATTTAAATGCTGACCATGGTAAGGGTGTGACTAAAGAAACTTTTAAAGTTAGTCATGTTTTGTTCCATCATTCAACCATGGTAGCAGTTGAATAATATTCTTAAGGCTGCAATTTACTCACCCGCAGCATCTTTCAGAGCTTGTCGCTAATTCAGTTCCTAAACAAATTGAAAACTGTTAACATTTTTGAAGAGGACTGGTCCCTAGCTACATTTTGGCATATGGAATTGAGATTTGATCCAGTAGAAAAAAGTTTACATCAAAATATGTAGCAACATTATAGGAGAGTAACACCACCAATCAAGTTTGGATCTAAATAACTTTTTTATTTTGAAAGCAAAATATATTTATCTTAGCTTCAATAATAGAAGAAAGCATGAACAATTTCATAGTTTTATTCCCAAGCAAGAAAAAATTTGTATTAAAAAAGTTGTTGGGTAAAATATCATGAAAAAAATACAAGTAAGCCAAAAAATTGGATTTGAGTAGAATTGATTTTTTTTATTTTAAAAACAAATTATATTTTAATAAAGCTTAAATGATAGAGTTCAATTTGAAGAATTTCATGGTATCAATCTCATGCAATGAAGTTTTAAAAGAAAAAAGTTGTGTGTTTATTTCTCAAATTTGAGGGTGATAATATAGTTCTATACTTTTTTGTGAATATGGTTCTATAAGGGTACTTTTAATATATGTCACCAGCATCATTGAAGTATGGAAATAATTATTAACGAAATACAGAACAAGAACATCTTTACTTAAAATATTGCACCAAAGGTAAAATTTGAATTTTGAAAATTATTTGATTTTAATTTACAAAGTAACATAATAATTAAAAAAGACACCATCATTTTGTTAAAATATTGACACACCAGAATGCTTAAAAATTGAGAGCCAGAAGTACCAATATAGCTAAAGTTTTATGCAAAGTAGAATAGTATATATGGTAGGCAAATTCATTATGTAAAAAATAGGCATTGGGTCAAGACTAAAAATGTGAAGACTTGGCAATAACTCAAGCAAATTTTACTGTGAATTTGTTGTTATAGGTAGATTTTACTGTAATATATAACTAATTTTTGTATTATTCCATTTATTGTACTCACTAATTATGTACTACTATTATTTTTATAACCTATTTTAAAATTTCTAATTATCAATTAATAATTTAAAAAAATTAATTTTTTGAACATGCAAAAAATATTGAGTATTGGGCTAAATAACTTTAATCCTTCTCCTTATTGTGATCATCACCACAAAAACCACAACACTACCACCATTGTCTTTTGGGGCCTAGTTCTCTGTTAGTTCTGAGGACATGAAGAGAATTACCCCATAGCCTTCCTTCCATCAAGATCTGACAGTTTTCCTTTGTCTGGATGCAAAGATGAAAGAGATTAAATGATGAATAAAGATTGAAATGACTGAGCACAGACTCTTTCCTCTTCAGTTAACTTCTCATCAACTTCAGATTTGATTTGGAGAAGAAAATGAGACCAGAAGAGTAAGGAAGGGTGGAAAGAGATGTGCTGCCCTCCAATAAATTTGAAAAGTGGGTAAGAACGACAAAATTGAGAAGAATTATTAGAAAATTACTGTTTGTAAATCTCACAATAAGAGATATTCAGCAACAGTACTTTGGAGTAAAGATTATTTGCCAACATAACATGGCAGTACTGGTTTAGGATGAATGTTGCTGTAATTTAGCCCCAGGAGACATCATCTTCAGCTGGTTATATGACACGATCTGTGTCCTTATATTTTCAAACAAGAGAATCTAGCACCCCACTCAGCTCAAAGCAATATCTGTGTATTGCGATTTCCGGGTTATTTCTGTTCATCAGCAGAGAATAATTGTTCGGGAAATAACCTGGAAATCGCGATACACAGATATTCTTTTGAGCTGAGTCTGGATGCTAGATTTCCTTGTTCGAAAATATAAGGACACAGATCGTGTCATATAACCAGCTGAAGATGATGTCTCCTGGGGCTAAATGACAGCAACATTCATCCTAAACCAGGACTGCCATATTATGTTGGCAAACAATCTTTACTACAATTATTATTATTATTTGACATAATTGTTAGAGTTTTAGGACTAAATGCCTGCTGGTATTTCTTCTGGCTCTTTACATTCCAACCCTAACCCAAATTTCACTGAGGTTGACTTTGTCTTTCGTCCATTTGGAGGTCAATAAAACAAGTACCAGCTGAATACTGAGGTTGATGTAATTGATTTTCCCTCCCATAAAAATTAGAAAAGCTCATTGTTGTTATTTCTTTTGTGTTTGTTGTGTCATGTCTAATTTTGTTTCCTCTTTAGATTCTTACAGCATTTACGTATCTGATGATGCCACAAAGATATTGGTTGCTGCCAGTGATGGCAGTGTCTATATTTGGCTTTGGTCATCAGTTTCTTCAGTTTCAATCAAAGAACAAAATGTTGTTGGTTGCTGGTATCCAGTTGATATTTCTGAAAACGTTCAAGATATTTTTAGAATGGCTAATCAATCTGTAATAACAGCCATCTTTTATAGCAATGTGGTAAGTATCTCTGTATCCATTTTGCATGAGGGTTATTTGTAGTTTCACTTTGGGTTTGAAGAAATGCAGTTTCATCATTGGCCATGCATTCTCACCAATCATAAAACTACTACAATTGAAAGTGCACGCCTTCTTTATATTTTAGGAATTTTAATTTAAATTCTGTGGTTTTCTTCTCTGTTTTTTTTTTTTTTTTTGACTAAAAATAGTCACACAGATAATTATTTTTCCTTTTCTTCATTACTAAATGCGTAATTTTAATTATTGGCAAGTTACTCGGCAACATCACTTGCACCCTTTGGCACAAAAAAAAAAAAGAAGCAAAGCACTTGCTATACACTGTGAAATGGTTGGTATTAGGAATGTCATCCAACCATGGAAATCATGTCAAATCTGACGTCTGAGCTCAACCATAGCTCTGTGGCTTGCTGGACCCTGTCATGCCAGCATGGAAAACAGACATCAAATAATGATGATGATAATGATGGCTTACCACATGAAATGTATTAGCCCTCACTTTCCTATAAATTATATGTTGCAGGTTGTTGGCTGCTGTTGCAATTGTTCCTTCTTGTTGTCTGACAAACAAACTTTCACCATCATTACACTCTACCTGAACTTCTTATCTGCTGCTTTACCTCCCACATCAAGGTAAGACACTGTTTTTTAAATAATATTTTTTTTTTTCAATTTAATTTTTAATGTAATTAGATTCACAAATAATATCGACCAGTCTTTAACTCATCTTGCTTCTCTTTTTCTAACTTGACATTTTTTTTTAATGTAGGCAACAAGACTCTTGCATAACAGCTCAAGATTGTTATGCTGGAGTTTTGTCATCTACATCAGTGGGTGACCCCAGGCAACTCTAGTGTTAAGTACATCAGTAGGTGACTCCAGGCAGTTCCGGTATTGCTTATATTGGTGGGTGTCCTGGGGCAACTCTTGTATCACAGAGGAAGGGGCCAAAGTCTCTTCAGAGCTGCTTCACCACCTGATGAGACATCAATTTGTGCATTTGGAGACAGAATACAACCAGCATTGTTAGCATGCAAGTGTTTATCCCAAATGAATTTTTAGGCCTCCATTAATTGGGTCAACAAGGTTGATCTGGATAGCAATTTTCCAAGTCGACCACCTTGAAAGTTACTCTTCAAGGTGGTTGACTTGGACTAAACATTTTTTTTTAATGGAAACTGATAGTTGTCCATGCAGCAAGTCTTCCCTCTCCACCCCTCACTGGTATTGCTCAAGGGAAAGGTGAGGGCTGATACAGCCCAATACCAATGTTGTCTCGGACAAACCCAGAATGCAATGAACCAGAACAAAAGTCCCGAGATATTTTGTCTGACAATTCTGTCAGTCCACTGCTCTTAATTTGTATTTTATTTTATCAATTCTGGAAGGATGAAAGGTAGAGCTGACCTCAATGTGATTTGAACCCAGATCACAGGTAGTCTGAACAGATACTGCCAGTCCAAACTGAGTTTGAAACTGGGTCTGAAATATTCCATTTTATGTTCCATCATGATTTTAATCATGCTCCCCTCTTATCTTCTGTGGTTGATTTTCTGTTTGGCCTCTGCTTCAAAGCCTTGTGCCATAAGGGGTCTCTCTTGGAACCCTGTCCCATATGTCAAGAAGCTCAGTTGATTTGTCAGAAACAACCTATGAAGAATGTTTTCTAGAAATGGCCAACACATGGATGTCAGAGTTCACAAAGCCTGTTTGCAAACCATTTTTAAAAAATCCAATTTGATTGGTATTTCAAGCAGGTCAAGCAGTTGTGTGAAACAATGTTTCCTAAAATGAATTCCAAAGAAAATTCTGGAATTCCAGGAGAAAAAGAATTTATAAAAGAATTTTTTTCAAAATTAGATTTCATACTAATTTTCATGCCAATTACTTGTTTCTTTTCCATAAATAAATTCTCTCTTTAAAGCAATTGTTATTTCATTTAATGTTTTGTTAAATTAAGCTGGTAGGATTAGGCTTCCGCTAAATTTTGGAAATCATATAAAAGATTCCATGAGGAAATAAGTTTTAAAATCATTGATAGCTTGTGGTGGTGATGGTGGTGGCAGCATTGTTGTAATCTAAATTCATTTCTGGTCTTACTTTCAGCTTCTATCCATTTAACTTTGATTGGATGTCTGTTAGCTACAACCAAACTGACATTGCACTGAACAAGATGAATGACAAACCAGTGGCTGCCTACTCCAGAGATGGCCAAATACTTGCCGTTGCCATCAACAAGACTGTTGCCAACCAAAACAAAATAATGTTTTTGTCTCCTTTTACAAATACAACTGTTGTGACAGACATGAAAGGAAATGGTACTAATGAATCTTCATCAACTCATTTCAGGTAAGAAAACAACATTATTAGCAGAACTATTTAAGGATTTAGTAAGAGAAGGAAGGGCAGTGCTTATGACCTTTGTTTTGTAGGGTCTCTAAGCCTAGTGAGGGGTAAGTAAGGAAAACCTTTCAGACCAGAAGCTTGCTTTGAATGCATGCAATGGAACTGAACTTAACTAAAGGCAACCAAAAGGAATAATCAAAAAAATAAAAAGAAAAAAATTTTAAATAATTGCACAAAAAAGGCTGAAATCCCTCCTTGAAGAGATGACCCCATATTGAGGTCCTCAATTTTATCTACTTGCTTGATTTGGTATTGAACTTAAAAGAGGACAAAACAAATATTGAGCTGACTGAGGACAAGATAAGAGATAAATACCAGTTGCCCCCACAGGATAAAAGGTGGCTGTCAGTAAACAATCAGGGGCCTATTGATACATAAGGGATCACTGCTCAGTAAGTTTGGGGATTCTTTATGTTTTAGCTCACTACAATTTCAGAGGACCCAGTTTGGAGAAAGTGATCTGAATGAAGGTAGAGTAATCCCTGTCTTTATATTTTTACTAAATTTAAAACCTATTTCAGTATAATGTTCAAGAGTGTTTTGATCATCTCTTCATGTATTTATTTATTTATTATAACATTGTCGCGTATTCTGTTATCCTTTTTGTATAACCAACTTTCATATTGTATGTATGGGCCCTTGTGGCCAGTAAAGAAATGAAATTTATTATTGTTGTTGTTGTTGTTGCTGGGTGGAAGGTGTTTATAAGCCATTTAAGAAACACACAAAAACCGTTAAATTCACTTCAACTTTTTAATTTAATTTGCCAAAATATTTTCATTGCTTTGAAACTGTGACCTATTCACTGACAAAATTCCGTGCTGCATCATATTTTCGTCGCTTTGAAACTGCGACCTCTTCACTGACAAAGGGCCGTGTTGCAGCTGAGAAGCAGCACAGAATTTTGTCAGTGAAGAGGTTGCAATCTCAAAGTAACAGAAATATTTTGGCAAATTAAATTTAAATATTGAAGATGCAAGCATGGAAAGCAGACGTTAAACGACGATGATGATTGATGATGAATTTAACAGTTTTTGTGTGTTTTTAAATGGCTTATAAACATCTTCTACGTTGCAATTGTTTTTGTTCTACCACACAATCTCAGATCAGGTCACTTGCTATGCAAATACATCTCCATTATTATTATTATTATTAAGGCAGTGAGATGGCTGAATTGTTAGCACACTGGATGAAATGCTTAGTGGTATTTCACCTGTTGCTACATTCTGAGTTCAAATTCTACCAAGGTTGACTTTACCTTTTGTCCTTTCAGGGTCGATAAATTAAGTGCCAGTGAGATATTGGGGTTGAGGAAATCAACTTCTCCCTTCCCCTAAAATTGCTGCCCTTGTGGTAAAATTTGAAACCATTGTTGTTGTTGTTGTTATTTTTATCTTTTTTTTGTTTTGACAGTTATTACTGGATCGCTTCTATGAAATGGACGTACAATAACTTGTTTGTCGTCTGTATACTCAACTCTGGCTCTGTTTGTATTCTTCCTCGTCTTGGTGAACCTGTACTTTTGAAAACCAATGGATTGTCCCAAGAAATGGGACCAGCCTTCTTCCTGCCAATTCATCCTGTTATTATTGTAAGGTAATGCAATCTTTTTTTTATTTTTTTGTTCAGAATACCACAAGAGTCCTTACAAACCTCTTCCTGTCAACTAAATAAAACTAGCAGAGCTTGACAAATGAAATAGAATTAAAAAAATACAGCCCCATCTTTCCAATCCATCATCATCCTAGCCATCATTGCAGGTGGGGTGTGGGAGAGCATGATGACGATGATGGTGATCATCATCATAATTTTCATCTTCTTCAAATCTGTTTGTCCGTTTGTTACTTAGGACTATTCAACAATTATCATCATGGAACCATTCTCACGTCTGACTTTGCCATCTTCAAATAATTTTTTGTTTGTTTTGCTTCTTTGTTAGATCCTCATCCACCAAGGGGCTCATCGCACTTTTCCCCTAACACAGATCTAATTTCATTCATCTCCTGTTGTGCACATTGACAAACACGACTGATTCCCACCAAGTTTTTTTTTTCTCATTTCACCTTTCTTCAGTCATCATTTAACGTCCATTTTCCATGCTGGCATGGGTTGGACGGTTGGGCTAAGGACTGGCAAGCCAGTAAGCTGCACCAGGCTCCAATTTGATCTGGCAAGGTTTCTACAACCACTCTGGGAGCATAGTGAGTGCTTTTTATGTGCCACCCAGGTGGCACTGGCATTGGCTACACTTAAAAGGTGCTTTTTACATGCCACCAGCACGGGTGCCAGTCAGCATCAGCCACAAATTGTTGTAACAGGAAAGACTGGTCAGCTATTAGAGTTCCAGCTCAAAAGTTTTGCAGTTATTCCAGCTTCTTTACGAACACTTAATTCTATGCACCTGAGTTCACCTTGTCACCAATAATATCAGATCTGGGAATGTTACTACTTGTGACTGACCAATGTCCTTTCTGTGAGATTTTTTTCATCCATTTAACACCATGACAAGGAAGCTATGTTCTGATCCTTAAAATTTCTTTGATTTAAAAGACATTTCACATTTTTCAGGTGAAATATTGTTGTATTCACCTAAAATTGTTATCATCACAAAGATAATGAATTGCTTAGATTCTATTTATTGTGTTTTTCTCTCTTTTATGATACTTTTATCACATTACTTTATACATTGATAAATAAACTTTTATTTTATTGAAGTAAAAATATCAAAAATATTTTATTTAATGATTTTGTAATTTTTGTTTCTCAGTCATTGATAAGATTGTTTTTTGTTTTTTTATTCTTTCACAGAGATGAAAATATATCAAAAGCCGAGCCAAATCAACGAAATGAGATTCTCAGTTCTCAAAAGTTCTCAATAAGTACTCATCCACATTTACCAATCATTATTTGTAGTGATGGCTTTCTTGTGACTGTTCTTGAACTGCCTTACAATTTGGACTGTTTGTCTCTGGTTCAAAACCTCGTCTCTTGGTCCTCTCAGAAGCTTTCTATACTAAGTAAAGAATACAAACTTGATTTTACCCATTCAGAACAGAACTCTGCTGATGGAATTTTTGTCAAGGAAAACATTAGCAGCCTTACTTTATTGCAACCTCCCAGATCCTATCACTTTGAAGATGGAACACATTCAGAAGATAGTGACCAAAGCATTGTTCAAGAGGATCATCTTAAGAATTTAGATGCTGGACTCATTACATTTGGTGTTCCTTTAACCAACAACTACAAATTACAGCTAAAAACTTCTAAAACCCACTCAGAAATTTTGAAAAATATTTATCTCAGTTTGCTCTTAGCTTGGAAACTTGAGGTGACATCAGGTTGTATCTGGGATCCCACAAGAGCAAAAATTACCAAAGCAACTTTACTGAATACCTCCAAGGTATTTCAGCTTTTTCTTGAGGTGTCATCATTAACCAAGTCTTTAAAGAATGAAATGTCAGATAAATCATCTCTTTTTCATTTGATTCGAATGTTTAGAGAATTTTTGCATCTTCTTCATTTTGATTTCTTATATCAACGACATCTCAATGTCATTATTTGTTTTGTTCATAAAGTCGTTAAACTTATACTTAATAACAAGAACCTTTCCAAATCTGATCCTGCTATTAAAACACTTCTGGGATGTGAAGCTTTACTCAACTTTACTAACCAAATTCTTAGCAAGACTTACACCTGGTCTTCAAAATATCCACCATCAAAAGCCAGGGGAAGGGAAGATCCTTTTCTGGAAATAAACACAGAATCAGAAGATAATAGTTGGTATGAACCATCAAGAAATAGCTTAAAGACTTCGAATTCAAGAAAGAAAGTTCCTAAAAAGAAACCCAATGTTGAGCAAACAATCCAAAATAGTTCTTTACAAGAGTAAGTTCTTTGATTCTTTTGTTCTTTTACTTGTTTCAGTCATCTGACTGCAGGCCATGCTGGAGCACTGCCTTTAGTCAAACAAATCGACCCCAGGACTTATACTTTGTAAGCCTAGTACTTATTCTATTGGTCTCTTTTGCTGAACCAGTAAATTACGGGGACGTAAACACACCAACATTGGTTGTCAAGCGATGGTGTGGGGAGAAACACTGACATACACACAAATATATATATTTACAACAGGCTTCTTTCAGTTTCCGTCTACCAAATCTACTCACAAGGCTTTGGTTGGCCCAAGGTGTCACGCAGTGGGACTGAACTTGCCACACAGCCACTCCTGCATCTATATTTACTTTTAATTTATTTAGAACTGTGGAGTATAAGTCCTTATCTAAATCATCTAAGTTATCCATGGGCAGCTGATGGTTATTTTTTCCTTCTATTTTAGTTTTATCAATTGTACAGGCAAGATATTGTTGTAACCATAAAAACATATTAGTTGTAAATCCTGTCGTTGCTAAAATCAATATGATTATTGTATCCAATCACTATAATCAATATGAAACAGTTTTGAGAAACATGAAACAAAACCTGATAAGCTTGAATTTCTTCCTGATTATTTTTTTTTTTAATTTTTTTTTTTTTGTAAAGATTGTTACCAACATGGAAGTTGTTAATGAAACATGCTGAGATGGTTGCAGCTGAGAACTTCAAACAAAGACAAAAAAAGTCACCACGCCAGCAGGAAAGTGAGTTCTCAGAAATACTCAGGGAATTGTTCCAGCGTCTCAACACTCTTCTTTTCTCCAATTTGTCCAGCACACAAGACATCAAAGAAAGACCTTGTAATATCAGCAAAGGTATGTATAAAGATAAGTTTAAATGTAGAGATATAGAACAGGGAAGAGTAATAAAGTCTTCTACATAATGAAAGACAGTAGAGAGTTGGCTAAGGATGGAGATGAGTCAAGAGTAATAACTTTTGCAAACCTGTACAACCCATTTCAACATGAATGTCATCATCATCATCATCATTTAACGTCCGCTTTCCATGCTAGCATGGGTTGGACGATTTGACTGAGGACTGGTGAAA
>JARUKP010000850.1:0-10449 GCA_029874955.1 Octopus insularis
CCCCTCTCAAAATTCCTTGTCTTTCAAGTTACTTAGTGACACATAAAAAGCAACCAGTACACTGAAGTGGTTGGCATTTGGAAAGGCATCCAGCTGTAAAAACCATGTCAAAACAGACCTCACCTGTGCTGGTGCCATGTAAAAAGCACTCGGTGCTATGAAGGCATCCATCTGTAAAAAAAGCATGCCAAAAGAGACACAGTAACCTGGTGTAGTCTTCTACCAGGTTGGCTCCTGTGAAGCTGTCCAACCCATGCCAGCATGGAAGGTAGATGTTAAATGATGATAGTGTGTGTGTGTTGGAGTGTACATGTCTTTGTTGCAAATCATTAAAAGACAGAAAATAAATGAGACCCACAAGGAATATATATTTTTTTCTAACATTTAATGTTTCTTATAAAGCAATTAATGGTTTTACTTTGTAATAAATGCTAAATCTCCATTGTTTACAGATCTTAACTGCTGCTGTAGCAAAGGGTCAGTTGTCCCAGTCAGTACAAGCCAGGCTGTCATGTTGTCAAATATTAGGGAAAATAGCCACTAAGTTTGACCCGTTTGTGTAAGTATTTTTTATTTTGGAATGTAAAAATGATGAATCTTGTAATAAAGTCAAAAACAAATCAACATGGTTGTTCAGTATACTAGAAATGGCAGCCAGATCTTCATCAAATCAGACTTCCACTATTGTTCTTGTTTTTAATTAATTGTTTGATTTGCTTTATAGTTAGTACGAGGAGCTTTACCCATGTTTTATTTTAGTTCAGTTTAAAACAGAGGTCCCCAAACTTTTTAGACCATCAACCCCTTCATGGAATCCTTGACCCTTAGGCATGTACGAAAAAATAAACAAATAAATAATGATAATTAAGTAGATGTGCAATTTCCAGGCATTTATCAACCCCCTTGAATAGTAACCACCAACCACTTTGGAGACCCCTGCTGTAAAACAAGAAATTGATATCCTAGAAGCAGTGGGTCCGTATAAAAAGGTCTATCCATTTTGTGAACTTTTATCTCTATAGCCTTCATTTATAAATGTTTTTAAATAATTTCTTTCTTATTAAGAAAATATTTTGCTTCTGTCTTTCAGAATTAAAAAAGAAATATTGCCAATTGTCCAGTCATTGTGTCAAGATGTTGATTATGAAGTCCGTGGTTGTATGTGTAAGCAACTCAATCCTGTTGCAAGGGGTTTGGGGTAAGTTGCTTCAAATTTATGTCTTTTTTTTATACTTGAAAAATTTTCTGAATTTTCTGAATATGAAAAAAAAAAACCCAGAAAGATGTCATAAATCACAGTATTACCATTGTGTTTTGATATCTACGTTGGGCTCATCCTTGAATAAGCTGCAGGTGAGGATATCTGCTGGTAGGGATGTTGTTCCTGTCCACAACTTGTCATGTGGCTTGTGTTTTTGAACACAAGTATAATGAAATCTCCCTTCCTTGTAAAACAGGAAAGGGTGAGTATCAGAGAGGGCATCCAGTTGTAAAATGATGCTTTGATGATACTTCTAACTCATACTAGAAAAACAAATGAATGAAATCCTTTTCTTTCACACCAACATCATTATTACCAAAATAGGTTTTATATATTTTTCTTTTTCTTTTTCTTTTTCTTTGCAGTCTTGAAGCAACAAAGAGTGCTATTCTTCCTGAACTGGTTGAGTTAACCAATGATGAAGAAGTCTATGTCCGTATGATGGGTCTTGAAACTGTTGTGAATATTTTAAGTCTTTTGGATGACGATACATGTTCAAACACAATCATTCCTTTAGTTATTAGGTTCTATGAACAATGTCTATATTCAAAGGATCACACATTACCCATAATTGCAAAGCATATTGGTCGTCTATGTCATGGTCTTTCCGGTAAGTCGTAATAATAATAATAATAATATACAAGATCTTTTGTTGTTTCACTGTCTTTAACTTTCCTTTTCTTTTTATTTGTTTAATTTATTCTTCTTATTATTATTATCCTGCCTTTTTTATGTGACCAGGATGAGTTAAATTAGTACCTGGATACATATTAATCTGTAGAGAACGACCATTCGAACCAAAAGAGAATGGCAACGAATGAAAACAGGCTCATTTTAACGCGTTGCACAGTCGACACAAAACATTATATAACATAAGAGGCCTCTCATGTGAGATGAGAGGATATGCCAGAAATGAAAGAGAGAGACACACTCTATAGATATATATATATATATATATATATATATATATATATATATAAAGAATAAGTTTATTAGCGTAGTCAACTGTGTGTCTGTGTGCGTGCATGTGGCAATATGAATAACACAATATGTATGACAGGCCGTTGTGTAAACAAGAATATGTACACATTAATATGTGTGTGAGTGGATGAGAAATACAGAGCATGGAATAAGAGTCTGTAACATAGACTAAGAAAGTGCTACTTCATAGTTGAGTTACACAGTAGGCAGAATGTCTGTACATAAGAGGTTGTGGCTTCTAGGCAGAGCTAAGTCACATGTCGTGAAGATGAGGCTTCTATTCCAAGCCGGTTACTTGGTGCAGAAGATTCTCGCAGGTTGGTTCTGGCTGTTATTTTCGAGGTGGAAACAATCCACACAAACAGTGTTGAGAAAGAACCGCGGTTGCTGTTGGTAGTGTGTACGCTGGTGACGGGACTGTAGTAGACTGTAGAACGGTGGTGTTGATGTCGTCGCTAGAAACTGGCTGAAGCTGTGTTCTGTGTGTGGTCTACAACCAGACCTGAAAAGGTCTGAAATCGCGACAAACTGGCGTGGATAAAGCAAGGCTATTTATAGATAAAAAGGGGCTCTGGAAACAGCAGAAAAACACTCTCCCACGTGACCTTATCAGAAGGCCACGATTGGTTGATGTTCATCCTGGCGTGAAACAGAACTGGAGACAAATGCCACACAAATAAGAGCCAATCAGGGTGATGGACACAGCAGGGTCCAAGACGGGCCGATGGCTAGATGTTACCCGCTATGTTCGCATTTGTGAATAAATACCCAAGAGAGAGGTTTCACTACAATAGCCTCACACCTATTGCAAACAATTGTTTTAAGATTGTTTCAGATTGTTGTGATGACAAAGCACAAGGGTGTAACTTGAGTCGTAAACATTACCTGAGTAGCTCAGTGTATATGTACACTCAATTTAAGTTTATTCCCATTTAAGATGCAATTTTATTTTAGTGGTGTATTTAGTTGCTAACTGGTTAATATATGTGCAGAACTTTAATTTTACAAGGATGTAAGTTGGTGAGTTGATTACAGCAACATTTTGACACATTTTATGCATCTGTCATTGTTGTCTAGTTCTAAGTTGTCACAAATCTACTAGACCTATGTCCAAAGGTATTTCTTAACTTTGCCCATCCCAGATTTTTTTGTAATACCTTGAACTATGTTATCTAATGTGTCCTCCTGATGATAGGATGTAATATGAAAGATTTGATTGGCTGCTATTTCTTGCAGGCAGAGTGATTACAGAGTAAAGTTTCTCTCATTGTCTCATGTGTGTAAGTGTGTGTACACCTTCACCACCACCACCACCACTCCTAGCTCTCCTACCTTCTATTTCACCATTGTACACTTTCTCTCTTTCAGTCAGTCATTTTCTCAGTATTTGTCCATTCTATTAATCATTGTCTCTTGGACATTCTTGGGAACATTCTTTGATGATTCTGCAACACTACTCGTATACCCTACTTATACCAGTTTTATCAGTATGGAATATACACAAATACATGTATGTGTGTGTGTTGTCATACACATGTACATTACTTAACTGCAAGAGGAATTTTCTTCTACTTTTTAATGCTGAAACAAGTCTCAGAATGTACTCACATCATTTCATTATTAATGGTGTACCACTGGCACAACACTGCATTACAGCACATATACTGCAGTATCTGCCGTACTACATTATATCATGTTAATACTGAAATATGTTACACCAGCACCACCATCATTGTACCAAACAACACCAGATCAATGCTATCACCATTTTCTACTTTATATTAGGAATATCTTAGTAATATATTTATACACAATGTCCCAAAATTTAGTGTTTCATATCCTAATGAGATAGCATCGTATTGTTCAGGACTAAAGGATAATCATTGCTCCATATTACCACTGTTCAATTTGGGTGACATGATCAGTAGAAGGGGTAGAAAAATAAGTGATTGTAGAAGATGAGTTGGGGTAAGATGGAAGAAGAAGCATGAATATATGAAATGGGAACTGGGACTATTAATACGGAAAAGAAAGGTGGCAGAAGTTGAACCAGGCTGAGAAGTGTATGAAAGGAAAATTGATTGTGTGACAATATGGAAGAGGAAAAGGGAGAAATGGGAGAATCAGTTATGGCAAAAGGTAAATGAAAGAGTGAGCATTTGATAGTGGGAAATGGTTTGAGGTAAGAGAGTGTGATGGATGTCAATAGTGGGTGATTTTGAGAGAAGTATAAAGGGTGGGGGGGTGATGTTTAATGATGAATGATGGGTAGTCAAAATTTGGTGGTGGTAAGAGAATGGTATCAATGAAGGAGAATGAGTGATGACCAATTGTCTAGGTGGACAAATGGAGTGGTGTACTGGATGACCAGAAAATTCAAGGTAAATTATCCTTGTTACTCAGGCAGCGTAATGGGAGGGAGAAATAGAAATAAAGGGGTATGGTGGTGTTAGGGAGAGGGTTCCATATGAACAGATCTAAACTTTTCCCTCATTACATAATTAACCTAGTCCAGAGAGTAGGAGAGAAGAAAGGTAATTAGCCAAGAGGGTATTGGGTGCATGAGGAGCAGCAGAAGGAGACTTTGCTAGTACGGAATGGGGGGAGGGGTATGAGATCTAAATGTAAATACATATTATATTATGCTACCCCTTAATATTACCCAGCTGGTTGCAAAAATAGTTGGGTCCTAAAAGACCCAACCAACAAGGTAATGTACACTGACACATTGAAACATTAGAATTAGTATAGGACTAATGTATATTGTGTTCTCAGAATATAGACAGACACCCAAAGCATTATAGCAGTGGTGAAAGTGTAGGTTTTATGTATATAAGTGTGTTACTAGAATATATTATGACAATTATGCAAAGCTGTGATGTGTTGTATGATGTAGTGTTGATCCTTTGAGATTATGTTGCTACTATTTGTTCAGAATGTCTTGTAAAGTGTTTCTGCTTTGGATACTAAATAAAAACAAAAAAAAAAATACCAGAGAAGTAAGAAGTTCAGATTAGTGACTATATTCTGAAAAAGTTCCTTTCCTGAATCCATTTTCTAAATGATCGGCTTGAAATAATCTCAGGAATAAACAGGCTTATTTGACGGGTCAAATGCTTACTTGACGGGTCAATTCAAGTTGATATTTTTTAACCTTTTGGTTCACCGTATTTCTGTTGAAATGAAAAACTACCTTTTATTTCCCAGTTACTTTTGAAAATAATGAAGAATTTAATAAAATAACTTTGTCATTATTAAACTGGTGTTTAGAACATATATTAACTTGGAATTTTAATGGAAGAAGGTTTTAATTTAGATCTCTTTGAAAAGGGAAGTTTGTATTACAAAGCCAGGGATGGTCTCAGAGAGGCTGGTATCAAAAGGGGGTTAAATTTAGTGGTTACAGGATGAAGGTCACTTCATATCAAGGTGAAAAGCTGGAGTGAATTGAGTTTGATTTCTGTTGGTTACACACTTTAAGGCTCTTTGAAATCTTTCGTTTTTGTGTCTCTTTTCTGCTTTAAATATATCAACACTCAGTTCATGTGGTCTCAGTTCATGTGGTCTCAGTTCATGTGGTCTCAGTTCATGTGGTCTCAGTTCATGTGGTCTCGGTTCATGTGGTCTCGGTTCATGTGGTCTCAGTTCATGTGGTCTCAGTTCATGTGGTCTCGGTTCATGAAGTCATTAAATTGGAGTCTCACTAACCATCTTTTTGCTACTTTCCTAATTTCTGGGACTGGTTATGTTTAACAATTCCTGTTTATTATTTAGAGCAATGTACTAAATAAATTTTTCTCATTCTACATGGTGCTCTGATTGGTTTCATTGTTTTTTTGTTTTTTTTTTAATCATATTTCGGGAACCATTTCATGTTTGAAGATTCTGAAAAATCATGCTTTTTTTCTCTTTTCTTTTCCTTTTTTTTTTTTTTTTTCATAACCTTATTACTAGTGCTACTGTTTCTCTTTGTGTACATTGCCTATTGGTCCTGATGATTAAAGACCTCCAGGCCAAAGTTTGTCACAGCTTCTCTTGGTTACTCAATGGCCTACTGTCTGTCTGTTTATTTTCAATTTACTCTGTTAGTCCCTTGCTGTTTTGATCTTGTGCACGATTTAGGGTTTATGAACCTTAAGCATTTTTACGTTAGGTCCATTCACCATTGGGCATATATGGCACATACCTAGGAACCAGCCCTCCTCTAAGTCCTGTATGCCTTAGCCACAGGACCATCATCTGTTATTTGATCCATAAATGAAGCCCCTGACAGGTACAGCCACCCTGGATCAGAGTCAATCTGGAAGTAAAGGGATAACTCCATACTCCCTAAAACTTCTCAACACAAGCCTCACTCAACTAAATGCAGTTTAATGTGTTAACCACCACCACCACCCACCACCACCACTACTACCACCGTTTTATACAAACATTTGTTGGTTTTATTTGCGAAGAAATCTGATCTGTTTTGCTTATGTACTTCTTTGTTTTAGATATTTTATATTTTCCCCACCATTGCAAAGTTTTTCATTCCCATCCAGTATATTTTAGAAGCAGGAAAATTACATGTTGATGTAAATTCTCCTCTTAAGTTACTAAGTGTGTGAATTACGTTATCAGCTGCCGGGCCCTATAAGTCAACTTTCTCTCACACACGAGAGAAATTGCATTTAGCAACTACAGGGTCATCTACAGAATCAGTTAAAAGAAGATTGAGAGAAAAGAGCAACCAAATATTCCTGAAATGAAGGTCTGTCATATTGAAAAAGGGAGGTCATATTGGCTATACGATATTAGGAAGACTGAGTGAGAAAAATGACCAGTCGTTACTGTTAGAATACCCTCAAACATGCGCTCAGTAATCAGAGCTGGATCAAGGCTAAACAATATTTTAACTATTGGGTAAGAATGAAAATCCTGTCACATTTTTGACATGATGGATCTAAGGGTACTTTTTCTGTATGTAGTATAGATACAAAATGGGCTCTTCTGCAATGGAAGCGGCAAGAAATAGTTGGTCTGTCTATAGAAATGAAGCTTTAAGTTTTCAGGCATGCTTTGGCAGCTTCATTCGGGAAATTGTTCTCCTGTAGGTTCCCTTTGACAATATTCTGTCAATACTGAGTTTTAAAAACTGTAACTGAGGAAAATTCAAACCAATCTGCATGAATATTAGGAAATCAGTTCAATTCAAATCACCTTTCGATAATAAAACACATTCACGAACTAGGAAAGTGTTTAAAGTTTGCTACTGCCGCCGATCCATCACTCTTCCCAAACAGTCGCGCTGCTCGTAAGTCGCACACGTCAACGCAGAACCAAACAGCATTCGTCCGTCCCGATTCACCAAAGACCTGCGGTTTTGTTGCCACGCCGCATCTCCATCACTCGGGCCCATTTGATAGCTTTTTTCCTTCGTATTTCTCCTCGAAGAAATAGTCAAGAGCCATTCTCACCACTGGCACATCGCTCACGATGCCTATACTAATAGCCTTTTCTAGGTTGCTTACTAGCTCTCGCGCTGATCTATCTCTTCTATGGCTAGCTCTTTCCTAAATGCTATCGATTTTACTCTAATCACCCTCTTCAAGGTGTCCCATTACCGGTTGTTGACGATTGCCCCCTAACCACCACCACCTTAACGACAACTCTTCCAAGACTAGAAGTTTTAGAAAGAGGGGTTATTTGATTACATCGGTTCCAGTACTTGATTCGTAGTTTAATATATCGACCCTGTTTGGAGTATAAACATGTTTTGTTCAGTTTTTCTTTTCATATCTGTCTTAGTTGCATTCCTCTTTTGACTGTTATTGTTGTAATGCTTCAGATTCTATTCCTCCTCGCTTTCCATTTTTTCACCGAAAGATTGTCAGGGATAAGTGAAAAGACAGAAAAATTAAAATAGAATCTGAAGCAACAATAAGTCCACATTCTGAAGTTCCAGAAGCGGGAGACCTCAAACACAAAAGGACAAATGATTTTTTAAATACGACTGTGTTACTTTAGTAAATCTTATAAGCTTTTTTACGCATCATTGCATTTTTATGCTTCGTAGCTTTTTTACACACCAGAAAAAGAGATTTGTATAGAATCTTCTGCTGAATACTTATGCTCTGAAAATGATAGATTAGAAAACAAATATATTTCAATATATATATATTTTTTTAGATATATTTTCTTAGCGCAGAGTTATCGAGTCCTTTCGAACTTCAAGAGAAAAGTCTGCTGAACATGCTCTAAGGAGATTGAGGTTTCGCACACTTAATCTTTAATCAAGACAATGTCTCAAACGTCAAGCTTTCTTCTCAAAGCAGGTCATTTTTTTCAGCTATTTCTTTACTTGGAGATTTAGGACCTCACTAGTTTCCTTGGATTCTGGATGTTACAGCATTCTTCGAGCTTTTCAACAAGATTTTATTGTCATATTTACTATTCAGTATTTTTCTTCTCTGTATATTTTCTTTCACAAATACTTTTATTCTCTCTGGAATAAAAGTATTTTGGTTGTGAACATCTATGTATTCTGAATGTATTTATTCAACAACACGTTCAAATATGTACACGCAGTAATGACAACATTTAGAAAACAATTGCTACAATATTTGTCACAATTTAGTATATATTATATCACAATGATTACGAGAACATATTTCATTTCGTGGAACATATTTTTATTAAAATGTTGCTTTAATAATGTTAAAGGCCATTGCAGACCTGATTAGAAGACAAGTGATTTGTATCTTGTCACAAACATTCCATTGTCTCTGTTGTAAATGCCTTAACTTTTATGGCTACTTCCTAACCAAATATTTATTATAGGACATTTGGCTCACAGATGTAAGTGGCGAAAATATTGTTAAATTGTTTACTTGGTTCTATGTATATTCTCTTTCCGAAAAGTCGGTTGTTTCTGTCTATCAATTGAAAAGCATGCGAAGAAACTGGCAAGAGTTTAGATTATCAACAGTAGTATAAGTAAATTAACGAGAGTTTGTTGGCTGTCAATATGTTTGTTGAGTGTCAATAAGCCATAAAGAATGGAAAAAGCTGACGGATGCTATACTACAACTGAATATTGTAGGTATACACAGACAGGGAGAGAATTCCAGAAGGACAACATTGTTGGGCTGAAGGACTAGAAGTAGTAATTAATGCAAGCCTTGTGGGTAGCTATAATATGGCTGATTATATTTTTGCAGAGTATTGGGATGATTCACGACCTGAAGAAATCTGTACTAGTTTAACCGTTATGCGTTATGATGAAAACTAAAAAAAAAAATAAATAAATAAAATCCTCTTGAATATGAATGTATATTTAAGCAGTTATCTATTAACGTACAATTTGCTCAACTACAGTTGTTTCATTGTTAATATGAATATAAAATAATTCAAACGGAGAGAATGATTATTCTATTAATACATATTCAAGATATATAAGAAAATAACATCAGTTTCTTAACACAAGGCACATAGAATGTAAAGGCTGTAAAGTTCATGCATTTATTAATCACTACAAACTTTGACATACAGGACAGATTCATTTTAAAATGCTGTATAATGGGACTTTTACAGATAGAGCTTTATTGAACCTTGAATGTAGCTGTAGATGCAAAGATTATCAATGTTATTGCTGAGCGAAGAGTGAATATGTTTGATTCAGCATTATATATACAACATACAATAAAATTTGCGGAGACTTTTAATCTTTTAAAGTAGTATTGCATAGCACTTTGCTTCTGTGACGCTGGGATAGAAATAGCAAAAAAATATGTTAATCAATCAGCTTGCAGATTTATTGAGGCTTGTGTCATTTCGAATACTTCTAACATATTTTATTCGTATGTGTCATTCTTTCCTATCGCTAGTTAGAGCCAAAAGTAGTTTAGAAGCATAAAAAAAAAACGTAATTATGTTATTGTTGCTTAGCTTCAGGTTAGCGCACTGGTTGAACAGACATGATCAAAAGCCTTCAGACTGTGACTATTCCATGATATTTTCACATAGAGCATATTTAGGAGGATATTATCCAATGTCCTCATTTTAAAATATGGATGGGGTTTATGAAAAATTTGACTGCTGTTTCTTGCAGGCTGACTGACCACGTAGAATCTCTTTCACTGACTTATAAAAAGTGATTATTTCTTCATATGCTCAGAGGAACGGTGACATGCTAATTATGCGAAAATCTGATTGAATAAATCCAGGGA
>JARUKP010000851.1:0-10449 GCA_029874955.1 Octopus insularis
TATATATATATATATATATATGTCTTCATCTATCTATCTATAGACAGACAGACACACACACACACACACACATGCATACACACACACACTGTGGTCTTCTTTCAGGTTCTGTGTATCAAATTCCTTCACAAGGCTTGGTTGGCCCGGGAATATAATAAAAGACGCTTGCCAAAGTTGCCGCGCAGTAGGACTGAACCCAAGACCGCATGATCTGGAAGCAAGCTTCTCAACCACACAGCCACGCCTGAATCTATAATCAAACATTTCTTTCCAATTTGTGTAATTTTGCTTTCCTTCTTTCTTCGATATATATAAGTTATTTTTGCAATGAATCAAACTATAGTTCTCCCGTTTGCAAAGCGACAGGCCAATGCTATAAATATTTTAAGAGTGAGTGGTGTACTGTCACATAAATTGAGTCCTATCTTTGACAAGTACATATTTCATCAACCTCAGAAAGTTAAAGAGTAAAGCAGAACCCCACGAGATTTAAATCTAGAACTTTCTCAAGACAAGACGATGCTCTACTGATTCTGCATTTCTATACCCCTTCCCCAATATAATAAACATCTGGCGGGACTCGAGGAAATTCCACGTTTTATAAAAGTCCTTATTTTTATTTTGATGTACAAACATTTAAATCTTTTTAACAGGTCCATTATGTTAAGATGTTTACTATGTCTTCCATTTCGTTTGATAATTGAATTGTTTTAAACTTATTTTAAACTTACCTTTTTATGTCAAAAGCTTGTGATTAAGTTTTCGATTTTGCTCTATAGTTAGGTTTTTAAAAGCATAACACTCGAACATATTATGCTGCGACTAGTAATTTTTATTTGCTTCAGTCATAAGAATGCGGCGATGCTAGGGCATCTCCTTGAAGAAGTTTTAGTCGAGTGAATCAACCCCAAAATGACTTGTTTATTTTTGTTAAGCCTGTTACTTATTCTTATGGTCTCTTTGGCCGAACCACTAAGTTACAGGGACGTAAACACACCAGCACCGGTTGTCAAGTGGTGGCAACGGACGAACATAGGCACAAAGACAAACACACGCGCACACAGACACACACACACACACACACACACACACACACATAAATAGATATATATACGACGGGCTATTTTCAGTTTCAGTCTACAAAATCCACTCACAAGGCTTTCGTCGGCCCGAGGATATAGTAGAAGACATTAATGAAAGGTGCCACATAGTGAGATTGAACTCAGAACTAGGTGGTTGGGAAGCAAGCTTCTTATTTCTTTACTGCCCACAAGGGGCTACACACAGAGGGGACAAACAAACGGATTAAGTCGATTATATCGACCCCAGTGCGTAACTGGTACTTAATTAATCGACCCCGAAAGGATGAAAGACATAGTCGACCTCGCCGGAATTTGAACTCAGAACGTAGCAGTAGACGAAATACCGCTAAGCATTTCGCACAGCGTGCAAACGATTCTGCCAACTCGTCGCCTTACCACACGGCAACGCCTATGCAGAATAATATTCTAGATAATTTCTAGTTTAAATACAAGGACGGTAATTTTACTGATTAGCCACGAGTAATCTCTGACCGAATAGACCTGTGGTCAGAAGGATCCCAGTCATGACCATCCTGCCTTTCTCGTATATAGAAGCAACCCAAGACAACATTATCCGATGTATATTTTCGTGAGATGGTGATATGTGACTCGAAAGATATGAGAGAGTTATTTATAGAAGGTTGAAAGGCCACGTATAGATTCCTTCATCGGCATCTCACATATTTAGTGGAGGCATATAATCGATTATTTCAAGACAGTACATGACTACTATTTCATTTTCTGAACTTCGAAAAAATAAAAGTCGAAGCTGACCTAAGTGAGGTTAGAAATTAGAACTTAAAGAACCATAACTATTTATGGATAGGTATTTTATCTGATCTTCTAGTAATTATGTCAGCCACCAAAGTGCTCTCTGAGTAAAACCGAAAAAAAAAAAGAAAAAAAAATAGGAATAAGAACTTAAGAAATTACAGTGTTTATGTCTTGTCAAAATAAACTATTATGAAGTTCATCTCATGAGTTCAAGTTTTGGTTCAAACCAACTCATACTAACATCCTTGGGGAACTTTACAATATGCTGTCACTCAGTTCTAAAATACACTAACGATGGAGTCTCTATACAGCAGTTCAGCATGCTAAATATAGTAGCCGAATCTCCTTCAAATCATAACCTACCGTTTTAATAAGCGGAACGGCACATCGGATAATGTAGTTTTAGATATAATATACAAAACTGAAATAAAATGGTTATAATTAGAGGGCCATTTGACATTGGTCTCAAATTTTGGCATAAGGTCAGCAATTTCGGGAGAGTGGGTTAGATCGATACTACTGCTCAGCTAGTACTTATTTTATCGATCCCAAATGAGATGAAAAGCGAAGTCGACATCGGTAGAGTTTGAACTCAGAACGTAAAAACAGACGAAATGCCGTCAAACATTTTCCCAGCACGTAACGATTCCACCATCTCGCTGCCTTAATGGAGGGCGTTTGATTTTAATTCTAAGATATAGGGTCATTTCACTTACAGAAAAGAAGAAAAAAATCTTAGTCCAGTAGTTCCTCTCAACCTGGAGTCCGCAGAAATTTAGGTATTAAGAGTTTATTAGATAAGTAAAAGACTTTTAAAAGGTTAAATTCAAATGTAGTGCAAAATTGTAAGCTTACTCATTTACACATATCTTTCGAGTGAGAAAAGAAAATGGGAAAATAAGTTTATTGTTAATTAATGAAGTCGGTATTTTGAATAGACAGATTTTTAAAGAGTGTTGGAAAATATCTTAAAGTAAGAAGGTTTCTTGTCCAGGACCTTTTTTTAAGTTCTCCGAGATGGGCTGAGGGAAACTATGATGGAAACCACATAAATTACATTTCTACTGTCCTTGGCTACATAACATACATTTCTATTTCGATCATGAGATTTCAGTTGCTAAATCAATTTGTACTGCTGATCGACCTTCGAAGTCAATTAACGTGGAAGTCACTGAGTATTCTTACTGAAACGTGTACCTTTAACTAAATTCTTTAAGAAGAATTAGTATGACACAGTGTGATGAGACCAGATCTGTTCAATTGCAGATACAAGTAATTCTATATAGTTTCCCGCAACACAGTTTCATTCAAAAGGCTTGGGTTGATCCGTGGACGCTGTAAAGACTTACGCTTTCACGGTGTGGGATCGAACTTGGTACTTCATGATTGCGAAGCGAACATCTTAACCATTCGGCATTGCAAAATAATTGCCTACCCTAAAAGTAGCCAAGGATAAAATGGTGGTTCTACTCAGGGAGACACATTAGACAAAAAAAAAAAAAAAAAACAACCCAAAACCAAAACAATGCCTATAAACCTCCAGTCATTTGTTATTTGACAGGATTGACAAATTGTGATGTTCATGCTTTCTTTAACAGCATTAGATACATACGTTCTCATTTACATTACTGAATACTTTCAGATACATGCACATAAATACACCTTCGTTTCTTATACACGCATCTTCAGGCAAACTCGGTTATATACACAATCACACATGCTCGTACACGCAAATTCACCTATAAACACTCACTCCTTCACTCCCCCACTTCCTCCCTCACTCACTCACTCATTCTCAGAATACACATATTACACTCCCTATCCTAACGTCTATATACACAAACATAACACTCACGCATACACTGCAATCATAATGTCGTAGATGGTGTATTTATATATGTAATTTCTCTCTATTTACAAAGATAGCACTAGACTTAGGCTGTTATATTTTCAAGCCGAGTTGCTAATATCCCTATTATTAATGGTGACGGCTGTTTATTGAGATATCACCACCAAGTGTTCTCTGGTCTGCAAATAGTCGGTCATCTGTCTATCAGTTACAATTTTATAATGATGACTTATCCGATCGAGTCAATTACTTGACACTACACGATACGAGGTATCTATGAATGAATGATAAATTTATTGACCCACGAGAGGATCTGAATGATAATAGCAACTACAACTCTCAAGGAAGACCAATTACTTGAGAGAAATTTGATAAACATCAGGCATTGCTTTTCATATTCGTTGGCAACGCGTGTTAACTGAAGGAGACAGCGTATTTATAGACAGGTTGTAAGTAAGTAGCTACAATGTATACACTCTTTTGCTATAGAATAAATAAAATAAATTCGGCTCACGAACTTATTCAGAGGAAACTAGTTGAATTGTTCTTCAGTTTGTTCTCCAAAACAGAACTCTGTGGCTTATTAAACATAGTCTCAGTTTGAATAGCAAAACTAAACGGACGTTCACTAAACGTATATATGAATATTTATTTCCAGCTTATTCACAAGCTACTGCAGTATTTCATGTAACTAATACATACCTACATACTTGTATGCATGCATACATACATGCATGCATACATGCATATACCTACGGATAGCATTGTAAATAGTCTTTGCAGCTATATCATGCCTCAGGGGCAGGAATATCTCGTAGACATTTTGGGTGATATCTTCCACACTAGTATAGCAGAGCAGCCGATATCCTTTATCACAACGTGGAGGTTTGATGGTATCTTTGTCCTTTTGTTTATCAAGAATTTAGAAGCTATCTCCTATTCCTGGATAGCGAAGGTATATTCTTCAAGGTCGGATATTGTGTATCTATTGTAGTTCCAGGAGAGTCTACTCTTCCTGTTAATGCTGTTGTTGCCCTCTAGCATACGTACCCATGCATTGCTTTTTGTTGGTAAGATGCCTGCTTCTCACCCAAGCTTCTGTTTAGGTAGGCCAGTCTTGCCCCATTTGGGTCGCATGAGACAGTTGTCTTCTCAAAGTGATGACACAGTAGTTCTTCTCCAACTCTGAAGATGTTGTTGCTCTCACTTTTGAGTACGCATGAGATGTATTCATTTCTTTCTTTACTGTTCAGCAGATGTTGTTTGCGTGACACTATGCAACATTCAAAGGCTGTTTGGATTGACCTAATGCCTCTACCACCATTACTTCGTCTCACATAAATTCTATCGGTGTTACTATTAATGTAGAAGTTACCAGTGGTGGTCAATACCTCTCTGGTTTTGATGTCCAAGCTGCGTATCTCATCAAGTGTCCAGTCCAACATTCCAAATGTTGGTACTAGGACTGGTACTGCAAGACCATTGTAAGATATGGTCTTGTTAAATACAGACCATTCTGAGTTCCATATTTTCAGGATTCTGCCGAAGTACTCTCTTGTTATACTGGCTTTAGTCATTGTACCAAAGTATGCAACATTCTCATCGATTCCGAGGTACTTGAAGCTTTCATCATTAGAGATAAGGGGAGACAGATAAACTATTGATGTACATGTTCTATTCCTGGTCGTCGATCTTTCCTCAGATGACTGTTCCTACGTCTTGTGAGAATGTTGTGACTAGTTCTGATTGTCTCTTGATGTTGGTCATATTACCAGAATATAAATTTAGGTCATCTTCCGTAGAAAGGACTGCTCTGATGTATACATCAAAGGTATGTTAGAACCAGCAGGTATTCACACCTTTAAAAACAAGGAATACTGGTGGAACACCCCAAGGAAAACATCAATTCGGTGCCAGCATAACAGACCCGATATTGTTCTATGGGACAGTGAACAAAAGTCATGCCCTATTGTAGAGGTTATCTGCTCATTAGATATGAACGTGTGTCCAGGAAAAAGAGAATATTTATGGTGAATTAATGCGAAACTTACAACTGTTGTACTCTGACTGTAAATTCTCATTTGTACATACCATCATAAGTAAATTAGGTTATGTACAAACAAATTTGCACAAAAACCTAGAAACCCTTGGTTTCCCGGAAAAATAGCAGAAGAAACTGACGCAGATTCTCCAAATCCAATCTATTAGTGGCAAAGTGAAAATTTGCAAGACATTCTAGAAATTCTCCATGTGAGATTCTTATGTGAGCAGATGAGGACACAAGAGTGTAGCATTGACAGGTCAACCAATACACCAACTCAACCACATATTTACAAATACTGGGAACTCTATTAATTCAAAAAGTTTTGTTGGGTTGTTAGCAACCGGTTTGAACTCGCTCACAAAGAATTTAAATTAAACTAAAAAAAAATCATACATACATACATACATAGTACGTACGTACACCTCCAGCTTCTATATCTAGATTATAATTTTATATTTCTATCAATATTATGTGGTGCACTTGATTTTGTGAGTAAATCCTTAACTGACAATCTGGATGAATCTTGGATTTTCATTGTTTTCGTTATCTACATTATAGCGAGAGAGCTTTGTATCATTGTTAGAAACCAGATCCTTCCTCGGGGGAAGAATTTGAATAATTAAAAAGAATCTCGATACATGAATCTTTTCAGGTGGTAAATACAGAATATTATTCAGAAGAGTGATTGGCCAATGCGACAGGAGAAATATTCAAATTAAATATTCGAATTTAGATTTTGATAAAGAAAGAGTGAAACAACAACGAAAGAAGAGGCTATTGTAAGATATTTGAAGATGAAGGAAAAGAGAGAAACTGCAGGCAATTGACATTCGTCATCTCAAGACCAAATTTATAAATAATATCTCCTGGTCTGTCATTAAGACAAGAAAACTGTACGAGGAATATCGGATAGCTTACCATTTGAACTGCAGAGAATTCCCCGAAATTACACGAGAATAAGAACATTCTTCTAAGTATGTTGATTGAGGTAATAATCTTCTGCCGTCATAAATTTTACCAAACGTTTTCCTTTTACCACATATCGATCCATTCAAATCAACCTACGTAAGTCTAAATATCTATTTTAAATTTTTGGTTTTTCTCTTGTTATCAGTTCTATATATTATTCTATTTCTCACAGCACCATTCTTTATACGAGATTCTTAGATTAAACGAAATCGCTAGCAAGTTACGGTATTTTTCTTTATACTTTCCTCTAAGTTTTTCTTTATACGATTCTCTAATAGATTTCATGTATTCTAAGCAACCCCTTTAATTCTCTGTTACTTTTATAACATTATCCACAGTAATTGGTGGCAAGATTCACTGCAAGATGGACAAGAAGAATGTAAATTCTAACTCATCACGATTGATAATGTAAAAAGAAATAGCAGCCCGAAATCCTTATCTGCAACCAGGAAGGACTTACTAAAGCGGGTTTATGAAATTTCTTTGTAGCATAAACATTAATTGTGACTAGACAAAGAACCCTTTTGGAACGTGGAACAGTTCTGGAAGTATCTCATCTTCATGTACGAGATTTCTCTCTTTCTGTTTTTTTAAAACTATTAAATAGTCAACGATTTAAGAGGAAAGAAAAGCAAGCAGATGAAATTTTGCCTTTTAGACAATGGACTTCTTTTGTCTGCTCTTCTCTTTTTATGAATGTTCATACAATGTTCAACTTAGTTTAGTTTAGCTTTAATTTGTGTTTTGAGTTGTGCCGCACCGACGATTCCATGGAAGGCTGAAATAGTAATATACGCGGCTACCCACACACAAAAAAAACAGCTTTATTCTGTGCAAGAAAAAAGAAGAAAATTCCCAAATCAAATATTAAGTATGCAGATCCTTTAAATATGTTTGACCGAGAAGAGATTCTCTCCTCTATAATGACAAATTCACCACCAGAGTCAAAACATGTAGTTTTATACCACCCTTTTGGAAACTCAGACATTTTTCACCGACCGACTGATCCTCTCATCTGCTTCTGTTCCTCTTTCTTTTCTCCAAGGCTGCTTGGAAACACTAGGCTTGTTTTAAAACTTGCCTAGACAATATCTTCAAGTATGGAACTATTAGTTGATCATAACTATATATTGTGTATATTAAACACTATATGTGTGTTTAAATGCACACACACACACACACACACACGTACATTATATATGTAATATACACGAATGCATTTATATAATATTTTATATAAATGATAGCAAAGATATATCGTATATATATTCTATAAATACATTATATAATAAACACTTGCACATACTTGTATCCTACGCAGCGAAGCCGATAAACATTCACAAGTTAAAACTTTTCAGTGAAAACCAAAGGTTTTAAACTTTAAAAAAGGGGGTTAGGTATTTGTGAAGTCACTCAGAACAGACTTCTCCAAGCCTAACTGTAGTCTTTGGAAATGAGAGACAATACCTTTCGCTTAGAAGACGGAGAGATTTGATTCGTGGTGACATTTGGCTTTTCTGATGTTTGTCACTACGGTTTAAATTCTCATCTGGCTGAAATGGTCAAGAGAACAACAACAGCAACAACAACGACAGCAATAATAAAGTCTTCTTTGAAATGATAATAAGATAAAACATTAAAAAAAATAAAATAAAATAAGCTCTTTCTCCAATCAAGGGACCAGATCTGATGCGTGGACTAATTGTTAGATTGAAAAACTAACGGACTATCACATTTCCGCAATTCGGTTCAAGCCTTGATCTTCAATGTTCTGTGGCAGCGGAACGGTTCATTACTCATACAATGTATTGAACCGTAATAAAATAAAAATAAATATATTAAAATAAATAAAAAAAGAAAAAGGAGAATGAGAGAGAGGGAGAGAGAGAGAGTGAGAGAGAGAGAGAGAGAGAGAGAGAGAGAGAGAGAGAGAGGGAGAGAGAGAGAGAGAGAGAGAGAGAGACAGGTGTGTGTTGCTTTAAAGGAAATACATGGTTACCCAGCCTGAGGGAAGAGCAGGAGAAGAAGAAGAGAGAGAGAGTAGAAAACAGCAAGAGAGCAAGAGAGAGCAGGAGAGAGATGGTAGCAAAGTGCTGGGGATATATTTACAAGGGGCAGGGATCAGAATATAAATGGGATGGTTCAAAATTCACCATGGCCTTCTAGGGTGATAAAATTAACTTGTTGCCCCGTTTAATGCCATCACCTGGCACCTTGTATACCCTTAGCAGATTCAAGACCCTTACAAGCATTTTGGCCAGGTTTCAGATTTAAGTAGAGGGTACTATGCTCCCTTCTCTTTCTCTCATCATTCTCAGTGTTCTAATCAAAGGGTCATGGTCACTGCTTTCCCTTCTGGCAAAATCATTAAAAAAACATAAAAAAACATTTTGAACTTAAATGTAAACTGAAAATGGGATTACAGAAAGCCATACTCTGATGATGATGATGATGATGATGATGATGGGGGCAAAAAGAAAAATCTTCAGCTTGGCCAGTAAGAAACAAAGAAGAGGTGGTGGCATATGTAGAAAGAACTCAAGACTGTGTCTCAGGGGTTTTTGATGGGGATGACACAATATCAAACCTGTCTGACCAGAATTTAACAAAAGTACCATGGAATGGTCTTGACATCATGGGATGGTTGTAAATGACCATCGTTGTTATGCTTTTGAGGCTGTTTGTTTTGAGCCTTCTGTGAAAAATATGTCAAATAGCAGGAAAATATTGCCTTGCTTGGAAGTAGGTGAATGTGGGTGACAGGAAGGGTATTCAGCCACAGAAAATTTTCTGCAATAAATGCTGTCAAACCCATGAAAGCACGGGAAAGTGAAAGAGTGGACACTGAACTTAAATGATGATGATGATGATGATGATGAGGATGATGATGGTGTTTATGATGATGATGACGATGATGATGATGTTGATGAGGATATTGATGATGATGATAATGATGATGATGATACTGATGATGATAATGATGATGATGATACTGATGATGATGATAATGATGATGAGGATGATGAGGATGATGAGGATGGTGATGGTGATGATGATGGCGACGATGTTGATGGTGATGATGATGATGGTGATGATGATGGTGATGATGATGATGATGGTGAGGATGATGATGATGAGGTTGATGATGGTGATGATGATGAAGAAGACAATGATTGCTTGATCTGCTAGAAATAGGGGTGAAATTTCCCTCATATCACACATGTTCCAAAAAGACAGGGTGAGTCTGAGGAAAAAGTAAAAGCGAAACTAAAGGTAGGATGGTCATGGCTGGAATGCCTTTGACTGTGACTATGTTTGATCAATGTAGATCTGGGCTAAACAGCATCAATTGCTGTTGCACCCAGTAACACCGGCACCACCAACGTTATCCCCACTACCATTGTCCCCACTACCGTCACAACCAACAACAACAACAACAACAGTGCCATCAATGACAACAAACATACTACAATTAGCAATACTAAACTATTGCCACCAGCATCACTACCAGCATCACCATTGCTTTTCACCATCACTCTCACCACTATCACAACTACCACCACCTTACCATCACATTGACCACCACTGTTATAAGCAATTCAGAAGACACTACTCTCACTAAAACCACTGGCACTACCATCATCTTCAGCCATCACCACCATCATCATCATTACCATAATCCTCCTCCTCCTCCTCCTCCTCCGCCGCCGCCTCCTCATCATCCTCCTCAT
>JARUKP010000852.1:0-10448 GCA_029874955.1 Octopus insularis
TGTATAAAAACAGACACTGAAATCAGGAATCTATTTGAATATATAATAGACAAAGATAAAGTATTGTTCAACAAAGATAAAAAGTTAACATAGACAAAAAACTTCATAAGCCTCAAGAAATGAGAGTAGTGAGACACAGGAGTTGCTGTTTTTTACTTTGTCTAGTATAGATCATTTATTTGAGCTCTTTCCAGAAGAAACCTTCATGTGATATGTCCACCAACAAGGCTGAATAATAAGTAATTTTAAACATTTAGCTGCTCAAATAACTGTCAGAAAATCCACTTATCTTCAATACTTATATCCTCTGTTGCATCTATCAACTCATCCATTTCTGAGCCATCTTCTAAAATAAGAAAGAAATGGGAGAGAATGAAATATTAAATGACTTTTGAAATAATAATGTGTCATTCTTGAGTTTCTAAAAAGCAAAACAGGAAGGAGTTAAAAGAACTGTCACCCATATAAACATTGCAAATCAAACATTCATATAATAGTAATGATAGAAGTGGTGATGTATAGTATAATCTAATCTGAGTTTTTCATCCAATATGTTCTTGTTAAATTTCCATCTGTTTCCCCACTCTTCTTTGAGACCTCCTCATTCATAACTTTTTTTCTTCATCCTAGACTCATCTTTTTGCCCAAAGTAACAAAGGATGTCAATACTCATTCACCCTTAACACCATTCCTATCACATTACCTCTCTCCTGTTGTTATGCTTGCATAACAAGGGATTTCATCGAATCTATTTGTAATCAATACGCCCCCTCATCATCACCCTTCTATACTACTATCACTCCCTCTCATCCAGATTGCTTGTTAATATACATCACTCTCTTTCTATCACCATCTATTTCTAAGATTATCACATACTATCTCTGATCATTAAACATCACCTTCCTGTATTGCTAGCCATCACTCTCTCTTCTCTATATCACTCATTCTCTCTTTCTAACCAGTAAACAACACTGTTTACCATAACTTTCTGTCACCACTGTCTCTTTTCCACAATACCCTCCAGCATTATCTTCTCCATTACTCCCACATCCATGTATGAAAATACATATATACAGGACTAAAAGAAATGCATTAAAAGTCAAAAGATTCTCTTACGTTTTGGTAGTTTACTGATATCTGTGAGAGGAGTTACAGGATGTAGTAAACCAGGTAAGACATCTGCTGTATTCTTGCGGAGGTTCTTTAGAAATGCATGATTCAATAAACTGGAAAGAGGCAACCTAGGAGAAGAAGAAAAGAAAAAGGATTAAAAAAAAAGCGTTTCAATATCTTGAAAAAAATTTAATTTAAATATCATTTATTTTCAAAATGGAATAATGGAAATATCCAGATTTAAGAAACTATTCTTATTTATAAATTAAATCTCACTATCAACGAGAGTGAGTTTCTCAATTGTAGTAGATTTCTAAGACATACATGCACACAAATCTGTGTGCATGCGTATACATCTAACTATCTATGTATTATACATGCATAAATGCTGTGCAAACATAAAAAAAAAATAATAAACACTAAAAATATGCTCAGTATATTAATGTAAAGATAATGATTCACTCTGCTACTAATAGGTTGATGGGTCAAACACCGAATAAGAATAGAGTGAATCAGTTTCAAATGAATAAATAAAATACAAGTTTTCTTTCTCTTGTTTATGGATTCAAACATGCATGTGTGCATTTGTTTGTGTTTGAGTGTATGTATCTAAAAATATATGTATAATCTCACACAAAAATATAGTCTATGCATTAAAAGTTATCCTAGCATTTGTCTAATCATTGTTTCATTCTTTTGTTTGAAATGTGCAATGTGTTCATGCAGGAAAGGGCAAGGATGAGTACCACCTTGGACAGGCTCATCTGGCACACCCACTTTTTTCCTTCATATCATTCATTCCCCATTAAGTTCCACATCATACCTAACTTATGTAAAAAAAAGAACACCCTGCCAAAAAAACTACTTTCTCTTCAACTGAAATGCATCCTTCTGGAAATTTCTCCCAACAAATTTTATTGCTGTTGTTTAACCACAAGATCAACTTCAAGAAGATTTATTAATTAAAGGCATTCCAACAGTGACCATCCCATTTTTATGAAGTGTAATACATCTAGGATAACATTATCTATGTCTTCCCATTTTTTAAATGGTAAAGTGATTTGAAGGTGATGTGGCTCTTTCTAGCAGGTCTTAAAACTATACAGATGCTACATCATTGACTCACAGAGTAGCTTCAACAATTTTCATACAGGTGTCAACTTGACAGTTCAAAATTATAAGACTATTGATCTCACCAGTCTAAGAGAATTGCCAAAGAGCTTTTTGTTCTCTTCAATAAATCTCTGGTTCTGTAGCAACCTTAATCACTCAGTAGTGTTTAGTTTGGTTACTTCTTCATAGATATAAAATTAGATGCTCACAATACATATTTTTTTTTCACTACAAGTCCTTTCTACTACTATTACAATAATCTCTGCTGTTCTGAACTAGCTACCTACATACTCTCGCTGACCACTTCTCTTGTCACCATTCCTGAGTATGTCTCACCTCCCAACTCCTGTAATAAACACATCCTATCTGGAAATTATACCCTCTAGAATTCCTTCCCCACACATTTTTCTCCAGCAGATACTGACCTACAGGTGTTCATTTAAATCATCGTTTAACGTCCCCCTTCCATGCTGGATGTTCAAACTGAATATCAATTGTATTGTTTTCTTTTCTACTCTAGACACAAGGCCTAAAATTTTTGGGGAGGGGCCAGTCAATTAGACTGACCTCCCCCAGTATGTAACTGGTACTTAATTTATCAACCCTGGAAGGATGAAAGGCAAAGTCAACCTTGGTGGAATTTGAACTCAGAATGTAAAGACAGACGAAATACAGCTAAGCATTTTCGTCCAGCATGCTAATGTTTCTGCCAGCTCACCACCTTCCAATTGTGTTAATATTACCAGTCTTCAGAGATGTGTAAAGTTTATATTTACCCTCCTCATCTGATTGTCTTATAAAACATTATATATAAAAATAACTACCCATAACTCAAATATTGACTCAATACATAAACTCCATATTGACTCAATTAAGATCTAAGACAATCAATATAAATCAATAAGACATTAATCAGTGGCTTAATACTGCTCAATGGTTTCAACCTTCATACTCATTGACTGAAATTTTATTTCTTCAGATATTTTAAAATTATATTATCCAACATATTTCATACAAACTATTATTTAATTGGTTGAAATTTTAAGATTAACAAAATCCCTTTACTGCATTTCCACCATGCTAACAGCTTAATTTACTTCTATAAAAGAGTCTGTTATATGATGGCATTACCCAATATTAGTAAGCAAGTCAATTTCTTGGTATTTTCATTTCCCTTTTTGGAATATGTCCCAAATAATATTTGTAAATTAAACTGATTGCAGAATATCATTATCAATCTCAGAGTAGTTAATGAGGCTCAGACAAGATTTAAACTGAAACTGTTAAAAGCTAACAGATAAATGTTGTAAAGCATTTAGTTTGATACTATCATTTTGGCCAACTTGCCAACATGATTTTTTTGAAATGTATTTTTTTTTTTTACCTCATGTGAGCTTCTTTCTCCAGGCACATATCAACAAAGTTATGAAAAGCATAAGAAAATGTTCGGGTGTAAGCTGGTGAATCTTTGGCAATGCTTGTACTTAGCCGATTACCTAAAATTAGAATAAAATCTTTTAAAAAATAAAACTACAAAAATGAATAAGAATAATTTTTACTAAAATGACTAGATTCTTGAAAATTAGATTTCCAAACATTCATATCAAATATTAAAAATCTAATATCACAAATTATCATGTCACACTAACTATTGGGAGAATGGGATAAATTTTTCTTGTTTGAAATGTTTTCAGAAAAAGAAAAATATTAAGAAAAAAAAAAACATGAAGAAAATTAAAATCCTGATGTCCTAACTGATACAAATTTCAGCCAGAATACTGGTATACCAAAGATTTTCTTTCTTTTTCTTTTTTTGTTATTTTCATAATTCTGAAGAGAGGAGCTAGAACCTATTGCCAATTTTTCATGCTCTCTTAGACTGTAACAAAGAAACCACTGGACCCCAACATACTGCTCACAAATTTGGGCTGGTGTAACAGCAGCAGATCCACACAAAACATTCAAGACCACCTCCACATAAAATCCAGTAGATTGGCAAAATTTACTTACCAACATACAAGTGAAGTAAGTGTACAGATGTGCTGTTCTCTGTTTCTTCCATTGCTTCTCTGAACTAGTAAGTTGCATCCACCTCCACTCAAGCCCACTTGATGTATTCACCTCCCCCACCCTACTGTTTCTCCCATAGTAAACAATGCTTTCCAAAACTAGAATGCCCTCTCTACCCATGTCTTCCCTGTTCAAGCTGAACATAAGCAGCATCAACTTCCCCAATCTGGGTGTGCTGGTAAATATCTTTTCCAGCTTATATAAGAACATTAGTGTAGATAGTGTTCAGTTTGAATTGCCACAGGTTAGTGATTGGTAATGGGAAGAGTTAATATATAACAATGTTTCAAAATGCATGCAGTTTGGGGGATGATATTTAGTATGGTAGTATAATAATGTGTTGGTAAGTGAAGATCTAGATGCAGATATTTGCACTCAATGTACTATTCCAGAGAAATTTCAAAAATTTTCATAGATGAAACATCAAACAAGGATTAACCCATGCTAATGTGAAAAACTGATTATGACAATAGTAACAATGTTAAAATTCAATTGTTTATCCAAATTTTTTTACATTAGAAAAAAATAATTATCAAAAAATATTTATTAAAAATATCTGAAATAAAAATCTCTTAAAATAATATTTAAACCAAATCTATAACTGAAAGGTTACAATAGTGAAGAAGTTGCTGTGATACCTAGCCAATTTTAACAGTAAACTACAATAAAATAGTTGTTACTTCATAACTATTGTGAAGTAAAGATGTACAAAAGGAATTTTAAAGGTATTAATATGCAATGTCAAACTAAACAAAAATATTTTGTTTGTCATCTTATACAGAACTATCTGCAGCAGACTGCAACTCAAACATTTCTAGTCTTAACATGTACAATCACTCCCAAACAAACCAGCACCTTTACAACTCTGCTACAACAATAGCCTAAGATATATATTTCTTTCCCACAAACATAACAAATACATGCTAAAATAGTAGTAACACTGTCCTGCAATACACAATCCTTAATAATAAGTGTAGAGTAACTTATGACAGATGTGTTCCAATAGAGTTCACCTTACCTTCTTCCATACTAACTACCTCCAGAATCTAAAGCTATACAGAATAATCAGGTTGGATAGTGGAGAGAGTACAACACTCTCAGACTTCAACACTATAAAATGTAATTAATTGCTGCATATCAGAATATGCAGTATGGTTCTCAACTAGATGGAGGTAGGTCATATTCACATATATGGATCAAAACAAGTACTTCAATTGACAACCTACATATCACAGGTGTGCTCAATCAGGTTTGACCTGAGACTATGCAACAGATTTCTGAGTAGAAGAACAATATAAGATTATTTAGCACAGTAATGAAAGTGGAAAATCTAATGAAAAGATACATATGTGCAGTATGTACAGTGGGACTTAAAAATTAAAGTGAACAAGATATGATATAATGAGTTTAAGAAGATAATTATAACAATACAAAAGGAAAAAGAGTATTAAATCAACATGTAACTGGATCACAACTTTAGAGATAGAACAAGATACAATAATTGGTATTACAAAAGATAAACTTTATTAAATAAATTTGTGTAACCTTTCAAGAAAGGAAATAGTTTCATGAAAATTTTAAAACGTATGCTTTAAAAATAAACTAAATATTTCAATAATTCTGAAAAAAGATGTATAATTAGGGAAATTAAATTAAGAAAATGAAATTTTACTCAAAGTACTGTGGACGCCACCAAATTCATTGATAGTGCGAGAATCAAGTAAAACTGGTTTGGTGCCATTTAATTTTGCTAAAAGCATCTGAAATAAAATTAACATATTTTAGATTTATAATCATATTATGTGGCATCTTTAACTACAATATGAATTTTGAATAAGTAGGAAACAGCTTTTTGGCCTGATTGAAAAGATGCCTTAATTTTTCTATGATCTATAATGTTCATAATTGTACTGGATTAGAAGAGTGTTCTATTGGTAACAACATCATTAACTTTGGCAGAGAATATCAAAGAGAAAATAGCTTTCTGCTTTGAATGCAGTCTCATATGTAATCTGACCAAAAAAGAAGAGTATATTCTTGAAAGAAGAAATCTGATTGAATAACACAAGATTTCAAACAAAACTTGTGTTTAAATAGTTACAAAGATGTGTGAGAACTGGCCAAATCTTTATTAAAGCTGTCAATATTAAGTCTTAAATATACATTTTGAGCTGGAGCCACTTAATTTGAGTTTGAAATTATAAAAAAAAAGAGAGAGTTAATCTGCACTAGAGGGCATACATTCTGTATGGAGAATACACTTTTAAAAGGAATCTCTTACTGACAAAGCAAAAGAACTGCTATACTGAATATTAACTAGTTTAGAATGGAGACATTCTAAAAATGAGCATATCTAAAATTAAAGCAGAGCAGATGAGAAAATGAATTTATAACAGAGAAATTAATTTCTTACAAAATCATAATTGTTTTATTCTTTAGAAAAGAGAATAGGTCAGAAGCAGCAAGAAAAGGAGTATTGTACTAATAGTTAGTGAACAAATGAGTGATGAAGGCTATATTGACATCCAAATTTTAGCTGAGACACATTCAACAAGCCATAAAACAATATAATTGCTATCAAAGATTTTTTCATATATATTTTGACTGAGGATATTTTGAAGATAGAATATCTAGCAGGTTGTTAATTTTCACAATATACAACAGTATCATAAAAAGAAAATCCAACAGCTTACCTGTGTTACTGGCATATCAGCAAAAGGAGCATAACCATTTGCTAATTCACATGCCAGAATGCCAATACTATAGATGTCAGAGCGAGTATCATAACCAGCCATATTCTGGAAAGTTAAAAGAGTATGTCAAATGATTCTAATAGGATCAAATTTTTTAAATTCTCTTATGAAATAATAATTATATGAAATAATAATTTTAATTGTCATATATACTACTAGAGTGGATGCTGATACAATTCATATTCAATTTTATGACACAGGTTAGTGGTTGGGAGAAAAAAAATTAACTTAATCAAAAAGAGAATTTGAAAACATTGCTATTTCAATGAAGAATTGGGAAAACGTGTTTAAAGTGGCTTGAGGTATGAATTCGATGACTGGCACCCGTGCTAGTGGAGCACTAAGAGCACCATCTGAGCATGATCATTGCCAGAGCAGCTGACTGGCATGTAAAAAGCACCATTCAAGTGTGATCGTTACCAGCGTCGCCTTACTGACACTTGTGCCAGTGGCATGTGAAAAAAACATTTGAGCGAGGTCATTGCCAGTGCCGCTGAACTGGCTCCTGTGCAGGTGACACGTAAAAAACACCATCTGAGTGTGGCCGTTGCCAGTACTGCTTGACTGGCTCTCGTGCCGGTGGCACGTAAAAACACCCACTACACTCTCGGAGTGGTTGGCATCAGGAAGAGCATCCAGCTGTAGAAACTCTGCCAGATCATATTGGAGCCTGGTGAAGCCATCTGGTTCACCAGTCCTCAGTCAAATTGCCCAACCCATGCTAGCATGGAAAGCAGACATTAAACGATGATGATGAGTCAAAATATAAAGCTATAAAGAGAAAGAAGGTATAGTATAGAGCAATGTAACTTACCTGTTCAAGTATTTCTGGACTGAGCCAAAGTAAAATGTTAATGGCAGAAGCAGGATAATCATGAAGTCGCCGGAGTCGCTTGACACTTTGGTTCATAGAGAGAGAATTGTGTAATCCAGAAAGCTGGACAGTACCACTGGCTGAGATCAACACATGACTGGCTTTCACTGCACTACAAATAGAAATGAAATGCTCACACTTATTCTTCAGCAGATTCAGAGTTAAAGGTTTTCACTTTCCAGCCTGTGTATTCTTTAATGTATCAAATTTAAAAAAATAAGTTATCTTTTTCTTTGACAAGGGAACTTTCTTTCTTTTCTTTCCTCCAAATATTAAAAAAAAATATATAAATTAAAATTGTTTTAATATTATCCAATGATACCTTTTAAGATATGTAAATAAAGGAGGAGAAATGTTTCTATAGACGATGGGGATGAAATATAAAAGTGTAATTCAAAGTTATAAACTTTGAAAATAATATCAAATTATAGTGTGTTGATTGTGGGAGTCAGCAGCTGAAGTTAAAAATAATGTTAAACCTTGTTTAACTCTAGTTTATGAAACATTAAATGATAGAGACATTTCTCAATAAATTGGATACATTTATAATTTCTGAAGGAGGTGAACTAGCAAGATCATTAACCTTGAAGAGAATTGCTTGCAGTATTTTTCGCAGCTCTCTGCACTTTAAATTGAAATCCTGCTCAGATCAACTTTGTCCTTCCTTCTTTTGAAGTTGGTAAATATACCATCAATCAAGTACTGGAGTGCATTCTTCTCTCTTTTTTTCTTAATCAGCTACACTGTACTTTAAGAATTGTTTTAGATCACTTACAGTATCCCTTTCTCCAGAAAAAAAAAAGGGCTGAATGAGGAGTTAGCAACTTCTCATAGAAAAGTTGATATATCCTGGAGCATCCAAGCACAGTCCAATGTGCAATACAAAAGAGGTTGAAAATAAAGAAAAAGAAATATTCAAGGTAGCTTACTACCCAATCTCCAGCTAGATAAACTAACACAGAATTAAGTGTCTTGCAAAGAAACAGAAGGAAATACCTGCAGTAGAGATAAACTCAATACTGCCATGAGAGCTGACAGATCAATGTTTATCCACTTAAACATTTTACTTTTACAGCAATCAAAGAAGGAAAATATAACAAATAGAGAAAAGGAAGAAAAAGAGATTTTAAAAACAGTAATTAGTAGAAAAACTATAGGGACTCTGATGATGGAATGCAGAAAAACTTTTAAAACATAAAGAGTACTAGAATATATTTATGATAGAACTGAAAGAAAATGTTCAATTACAGTTTTCATTTCAATAACTACAATCCCTTTTAAAATAACTGACAAAGATACAGGCTTGAAACCTATACAATGACTAAAATACTGTTAATCACGATATTCATCTTTTTTAATGATTAACATGTCAGTCACGTCAATTTCTATACAAGTCCTTCCATTATGGAATTACTACATCATAAAAAATGCAAAATTCAAATCAGACAAGTTATGAAAGTACACGGTTGTTTTCCTTTTGGTATGCAAAAGGAATAAACAACATCAACTTGTCAATTTTTAATTCTGCACTCAAATGGCAAATTGAATGAAGGAAGAGTCATCTATTTATTTCTAGTTAAAATATCTGAAACTAAATTCAAACCTAATCAACTTAATATTAGTAAATAATTGAATTTAACTGACCCTATGATTTAAGTACCATCATCATATTTCAGAAGTAATGCCCCTGTGTAATGAAAAAGCTTGCCTTTGCTACATTTTAATATAGACTTTATTGATAGAATTTTACAGTCAGAAGTTCACATTGACTGAAAGGTAGCTTCCCATGAGTGATACAGAAGACTAAACTGGTAAAGCAAGGATTAGATACTTACAGCACCCAGTAAGTACACAGGTGAACTTCTCAAAAGATCTTCAGGTTTGACATTGCTTAACTTCAGCAATATGACAGGAACAGGGGTTTTCAGGGTCAATTGGCTGTTAATGGATTTTAACATTATAAGCTTCAGATTATCTCAGAATTTCACAATGATCCCTTCTATTGGCTCTGGAATGTTGTTGAGATAAACTGAGAATTAACTGACAGGAAACACGCACAGCATGTGGCAAACCTTAAAGTGATGATGGAAGCAGTATTCATACTTACCGATGAATTATTCCCCGGGAATGGAGATATTCTAGTGATTTGATGGTATCTCGTAATATGTAAGCTATAGCTTGCTCGGGCAAGCCAGATGTGAAATAAGCATGGAAAATATCTTTGCAGGATCCTGGAATAAATTTATAATAAACAGAAGTGGAAAAAAATATTTTTATTTTTGTTTGTTACTATTAACATACACTGGTGAACAGAAGCAGACAGTCAATAATGTCATTGGTTGTTTAGCAGTAAATGTTGTAAGACTTGCAGACATGTAGAAAAGCTAATGCTACAGAAACTGGTTAAAATGTTGAATATAGAAGTCATGTGATAAAAGACAAAATGGAAAATTAAAAAGTCTGTTTCAGAATGACAGGAAATGATGTGAAGTAAGTGTGTGTGTGTGTATGTGTGTGTGTGTGTG
>JARUKP010000853.1:0-10444 GCA_029874955.1 Octopus insularis
TTCTTCTTGTTGGAAAGTCTGGAAATAATAATGATTTCTTACATTTAGTACAAGCCAAGAGAATGGCTAAAATCGATTAGAGTCTCTATTCCATTATATGATTGATGTATATTTTATCGATCCCAGGGAGAAAGAGTTGAAAGACAAAGTCGACATAGGCGGATTTCAACTCGGAACGTAAAGAAACGAAGCCAAATAGCGCCAGGCATTTAGTTCGCCATTCCTACTGCGTTCTTTAATTGCTGAGCTTAGCACCAAACGTAATTGACGCAAGCTTGGCTCTGAGGTTAAGAAGATTGGTTCGTCTCCACACGTTTTCCTAGTTCAGTCCGAATGTGCGGCGTTTTGAGCAAGTAATTTCTAACACTGGGGGGGGGGGCAACTAACGTCGTACGAGTGAACGTGGTTGACGGAAACTATGTGGAAGCTCGTCGTGTGTGTGTGTGTGTGTGTGTCTGTGTTTGTGTTTGTCTACTACACTGCTTGACAACCAGTGTCGGTTTTATTTGTACCTAGAGTCGATTTGTTCGACTGAAGGGCGATCTTTCGGTACGAGTCCTATATATCGGCCTTTTCCGTAAAAAGTGTTGTAGAGAAACATGGAAACGACGTCATAACAGCGAAAGACATACAGAGAGCGCGATTTATTTTGAAGGGTTTAGCGTTAGGGTTAGGTTTACGGTTTGGATTTTAGGGTTTGCGTTAGGGAATTCCGTCCCTAACCGTAACCCTAACCCTAACACCGTAGGGAAGATCGTGCGGATGTTACGGAAAAGGCCGATCTTTGGTAAAGATCGCCAAAGACACTTTTTACGGAAAAGGGCCGATATTTAGGACTCGTACCGTAAGATCGCCGACTAAAGTCCTTCAAGTCGTTGCTCTAGCATGGCCGCAATCTAATGACTGAAATAAAGTAAATGACAAAAAAGGGAAATGTGTTTTTTTTAGTTCACAGTATTCGGAACCAAAGCACTGACTAACGCAGTGTTTCTCTCGGGGGAACTGTGACGATTGGAACAGGAGCGAACAGACTGCCGCCGTATTTAATCAAAGTGAGATGGGTTTTTTAGACATCATTTTAATTTATTCGACACCATGGCGAAGAAGGAAGGAAGAGTTATGCGGATGTAACCTCTATTTTGTTTTCTCGTCATGAGAGCAAGCGGGGGGGGGGGAGTAAGCGTGCCAGCAGACACGTTGGAATGTCAGACAAAATTGCCTCGCGGTATGTCTTCCGATTCGCTACGTTCTGAGTTCAAATTTCGCCTGGGTCAGCTTCGCCCTTTGGTAGTCGATAAAAATAAAGTACCGGTTAAGTACTGGAGTGGTTGTAATCGACTGTGGCACCCTCCACTCAGAATTGCTAGTCTCGTACTGGAGGTGGGTGGTATTTTTAGCAGTTGGACTAAATGGTACCGTGTTTTAACTAAAACGCTTTTATTTCTTTAGACTGTGAAGCCTTGGTCTGCGACTAAATACGATTCCTGTTTACAATAATTTGGCAACCTGGGAATAAAAGTGATTGGCGTGGACTGTCCTATTTTACTTCCCTGGACCTCCATAGACATTCACCGTACGAAGGGAGGCTGAAAAGTTCCTGGCTTTGGATAAAACAAAACACAGGAGGATCAGTTAATTATGATTTTATTCAACATATTCCCTTCTTAGATTCACACACTTATTGCAGCGGTCCTTCAGTTTTTCTTAAACCTGTAAAAAAACTCGGAAGATTGGGCACCTTTAAAACCAGAAACTTTTCAGTACCCCCTCGAATATAATCTTACTGTGTTTTTAGGATTAAATATTAGGAATTGTAAAAAGAAAATCTAAATATTTTGTATAGTATAGAAGTACAAACCAGTTTATTGCCCATAAATTTTAGGAATAAAAATCTTATATGCAATCCGTTTGAGACCCACTGGTCTATACTAACGTCCAGAATACTTTTCTATCTATAAAGCCTCTCCGATGTCATTGACGTAATGATACAAGAAACTTCATTAGGAAAGCTGGCGGAGAGTACATTGTATTGAGCAGTAACAGCCGGCCTCCTACAGATCGAACAGTTTGTTGTTCTGTTCGTATCCCAACAATGCTTTCAGTACATGATCAATATTTGCCGACTCGGTCCATCTCGCTGTAAATAAGTTACATTGGAACATATTTCTTACCACTATTAGCTACAATGTCTTTATTATAGGTCATGCTTAACCCTTTTGATACCAACCTGGCTGAAATCGCCTCTGGCTCTGTAGTACAAATGTCTTGTTTTCATAAGTTTTCATTTAAAATCTTCCACCAAACCTTAGTCACAATTTATGTTCCTAACACTAGCTGAATGATAACTAAGTTATTTGACTAAATTCTTTGTTATATTTAAAGTAATTGAAAGAAACACAGAGCATCTCAAAATAAATATGGTAACGAAAGGGTTAATCAGAGTCCCTTTGGAATTAAAACAGCAAGAGTTATTACACAAATAATGCTGGTTTACAGTGAATGAGAAGTTAAAGATCATCTTTTTTTTAGGTCTGCTGTGGCAGGGTTCGGTTTCGTTCGTTTTGCTTTCTGCCAGTTTCGTTTTAAACGAATTACTCGAGTAAAAACGATCCTCGTGGAGCAACAAGCTCTCGACAAACTTAAGAACTTGCAAGCATTTTTTCACTTCCAAGGTGCAGTCATTTCACTACTCTACCCTTCTCATTGGAAAGCAACTTGGTATACGATACCATTTTTTAAGTAAACAGCTGTCAGTCAGATTTACTGCAATTTATTGTCCAAAAGTATTTCTGAATGCTAGCCGTGACGGAATGTGGATTAGCAAAGAAAATGAAACGAAACCAATAAATGATACTTCGGTGCATTTTCTTAAAGCTGTTAATTTATCTCCCTCGCCCCACTACAATTTTGTCCTTGTTAACATTTCAACACGGAAAGTTAAATAAATCGCCTAGTTTGAAGATATAAACCGTTGACAGTCTTAAATTTATTAAACCTTTTTTGTTTGGTAGTACAGGGAGACTGATGGTGAGGTTGGCCGTTGACGTGATGGTATTGGCGATAGTCTAGTAACTCTTCTGAGTTATAAACGTCATTTTATTATTATTATTATTATGATTTTGTCTTTCGAGCAGTGTGTTCTTTAATCGTTTTCGGGTATCATATTTCTATATGTATTATACACTTTATTTAACGTTGCTCCAGTTCACTCAGCTGTAGAAATGTGTTGCGACGTCACTGGTGCCAAGCTGTATCGGGACTTGGCTAAATACTCACACCGATTTGTCTGAATGAGGGTGGTTGTTGAATCTTTCCTTGAACTTCACTTCAGTCATGCTTATATATCGTCTACGTACCGTATCGAAGTTTTGTTGCTTTTTTCTTTTCTTTCGGGAATTAACGTCTGCTTCGTAAATTTGAGCAAGACATATTTAGTAGTCTTTCGTTGGCGTTCCGACAAATGCATGGCCGCAGCGTTTGGAGGGCGGGTGGAGACATAGGTTATTGTATGCTACGTGTTTGTGGTACAACTGTACTTTGATAGGAAAGGATTTGTGAGCTATATGATAACATAGCCCGTTTTCCCTAGCTGCGAGGGAATTAGGCAAGTGGGTACTTTTGTCCTTGAATCCACAAAGCTTCATTGTGGGGGACTATCTTATCAAAAATGTCTTTATATGAAGAGAAATTGGAAACCATTCTACTAATATTGGTGACTTTTTTTTTTTTTTTTTTCAATTATGAGAGGTTTCCAAAAGGATTAAGTTAGTAATTAAATCCTGAGATAGCATCGAGGAAGTTAACTGCAGTTAAAAGTTAGTAACTAGAGTTATTTTTAGGCCAAAGGTTTGAATGACTAGTTAATGCCCTTCCGTAATGTATCTAAAAATATAATGCAATTATGTTTTGCACTTGCATCGAGTTCTTGAATTTAACTCACAGAAGTATGTCTTGCGGCAAACATTTTGAATTCCACACATACACATACACACACCGTATTTACTCGTATATAAGTCGCACCCCTCCTTTAGCGTTAAATTTCGGTGCAAATTCGCCCCACCACCGGGTTGCCTCGTGTATTAGTTGGGTAGCAATATAAGTTATATTTATTATTATAAATATTTGTAAGCTGCGTTGGCTACAGAATGAATTGATATCGACTGGGAAGCGCCGGGACTCCTAGTTTGAAATTGGTTTCAGATTTCGGCACAAGGCCAGCAATTTCGGAAGAGGGGTGAAAGTCAATTTAAGTCGACCCAAGTGCTCAACTAGTCATTATTTTATCGACCCTCGAAACGATGATAGGCAGACTCAACCTCGGCGGAATTTGAACCCAGAACGTACAGACGGACGAAATGCCGCCCAGCAATTGTGTCCGGCGTGCTAACGATTGTGCCAGCTCACCACTTTTCACTAGTTTAATATTACGAGTAATTTGCCCCTATTGCTGAGCAGTAAAACTTTGTTCCTGCACAAGGACAACTATGGCATCAAAAAGCATACAGACAAATATGGATTTGGTTACGAAGAATTTATTGTCTTGCTAGGAGCCATTTGTGCCACTCTACCTGATTATATTGCTTTTGATTTTTTAAGATCTTTTATATTTCGCTTGTTTCAGTAATTGGACTGCGACCACGCTGGGGCATCGTCTTGGAGGATTTTAGTCGAACAAAATCAATGTTCTTTTTTTCTTTTAAGTATGGTACTTATTCTGTCGATTCTTTTCTGCTGTGTCGCTAAGTTGCGAGGCAGTAAACCAACCAAGACCGGTTACCAACCGGTGCGGGTTGGGACGAACAGACACAAAGGTATTTATTTCTTTGTTTACAGGGCGAGATTCCATACAGGAGAAAACACTGATTATTTTGCCTAAGGTGCCGCGCAATGGGACTGAAACCGAAACCGCGTGGTCACAAAGCGAGCTTTTTTAGCCACACGGGAACGCCTGTACATATTGAGCACAAATGCCTAGGAGGAGATTTAAAAAGTGTGATACGTCATAAACGAAGTGTGAGGTAAGGTGAAGTAAAGTGAAATGATTGCTCTAAGTCCCGGATCGAAACAACATCTCACGTGACAGCTCCTCCGACTGGCTTGCTTAACACCGCTTCTAACTGGCTTGTTGTTGGGTCGAAAAGTATTTTCAGCTATTGGATACCGTTATTATTTCTCTCATTACCGCGACCGAAGTAATAGCTAAACTGCCATTTCATTAACACGTGATTATACAGCTGATTGTGTTGATGAACAAGCGGTGGAACTACTGGACTACTAAACTAATTAAGCCAGAGATCACGATCGTCACTCACAAGTATCGCTTTTCCACTCTTACACAATGCAATTTACTGACTCACTCACTACGTTTGCTTGTCTTTCGTTCCTTCTCTCCCTCTCACCCACTGGTCCACTCCAATTTAGATAAAAATAGATGAAAAAGCTGAGTCCGAGGAAAACTAGTAGTTTGTCTGTGACGGCAAAAAATATTTAGTAAAAGTTCGCAGATTTAGGTAAGTTTGTGTGCCGTGGTTAGTTTTTATAAATTAACTTGTTAGTTCAGCCCACGCATTTTTTTGTGCTTTTGGGTAGTGCTCGTCGTTTTCTTTTCTGCTCTAGGCACAATGCCCGAAATTTTTGAGGTGTGGGTCAGTCGATTAGATCGACCCCAGTACGCAAGTGGTACTTAATTTATCGAACCCCGAAAGGATGAAAGGCAAAGTCGACCCCGGCTGAGTTAGAACTCAGAACGTTGCGGCAGACGAAATAACGTCAAACATTTCGCCCGACGTGCTAATGATCCTTTTCTACTTTAGGCACAAGGCCCAAAATTTCTGGGGGAGGGGCCCAGTCGATTAGATCGACCCCAGTGCGTAACTGGTACTTAATTTATCCACCCCCGAAAGGATGAAAGGCAAATTCGATCCCGGCGAAGTTTGAACTCAGAACGTAAAGACAGACAAAGTACCGCTAAGCATTTCGTCCGGCGTACTAACGTTTCTTGTTTCTTTATTGCCCACAAGGGGCTAAACACAGAGGGGATGAACAAGGACAAAGGGATTAAGTCAATTACATCGACCCCTCTGCTTAACTGGTACAAGGACAAAGGGATTAAGTCGATTACATCGACCCAGTGCATAACTGGTACTTAATTTATCGACCCCCGAAAGGATGAAAGGCAAAGTCGACCACAACGGCAACTTCTCTAGTTGGATCGTCATATATGGACTGGTGCGTTCTAGACGTCGGGAACAAGCTGAACACGTAGGCAGTAATGGAGTGTTGGAACGTGTAGCATTGGCGAGATCGGCTAAAAGAGTCAGATAGCGAAATACATAACGAATTCCCTAAGCACACGTCCTTGAAAGTCGTTCAGTTTCTATAGCAGAAAAATCCCACAGGAAATTAAAGAAAAAAAAAACACGAAATACACGATGTTCTCTTTAAAATAGAGATGGAAGTTGCCTTTCCTGTCGCGTCTGAAACGAAGCCTGCTGCAAGGTTCCGAATTTTGTGTGAAAAAAATACAGATTCAGCTCTAGTAAAAAAATTAATTAATTAGATAAATAAATAAAATAAATAACAGTCAATTTTATTGAGTGCTGTAGAGTAGAGAGGTAAGGCTTCATTGTGGGCCGGGCCAAATTCATGACCCACTTTAGGTTGCACTTTATTGGCGGTAGGTCGTTCTTTTTTGTTGAAAACGACAGAACCATTACACACTTATATTTCCCTTGGCTATCGATCTGAAAACAGGTGTGAAATAGCTGAGACAATAATAATGGCCTCTCAACTACCTTCGCAACTCATTCAGTAGGTCCATTGCACAGATTATCTATCGTTTTAGCGTTTCGGCATCTTTATTCTTTTATTTGGTTCTGTCATTTGGCTGCGGCCATGCTATGGCACCGGCTTGAAATACTTTTCGGACGAATAAATTTACCTCCCCACCTCAGATACTTGTTCTATCGTTGTCTTTTGCCTAGTCACTAAGTTACGGAGATGTAAACAGATCACCACCGGTTATCAAGCGGTGTAATGGACACGGACACACTCGCATACTCGACGAACACACACTTACACTCAATGAGCTTCCACACAATTTCCGATTGCCATATTCACGTACATGATCGGCCCTGGTCTATACTAGAAGACACTTTCCCAAGGTGCTGCACAGTGAGACTGAACCGTTTTTTTCTTCTTCTTCTTCTTCTTCTTCTTCTTCTTCTTCTTCTTCTTCTTCTTCTTCTTCTTCATAACTTCACTCCTGTGGATCTTTTGTTTGGCCGCACCTGTGGAAATTTCAGAGTTTATTGAAAATTTCCAAATTTGGTGTATTGATGTACTTTTCCACGCTGAATCTCAGGAGATATTTCACTTTTTCCAGTAAAAAAAAAACTTTTAAACAAAATTATAGAGTTTTAAAGTTTGATCATTTTTAGTCAGTCATAAAACAGGATTTGGAAGCTGTCATTTTGTGCGAGACAGTACGTGTTGTCATCTGTAAACAAATGAAATAGTGGCTGAATCCTGCTAATCGTTGGATCCCTCTGCGATGGATTAGTGTCTTGTTCATTGTACAATTAATTGACTTACCCAACACCTGCTCATCGCCATGAAATACTTGCAGATATTTGTACTACGTGCTTAGGGTTAAAGGTTTCCGAGTTGGCTGTGTAGTTAAGAATTTTATTCTGGATTCGACCCTGCTTGGATCCACCACAGCCTCCGGTTAATCAAACGCTTATGATTGGAATTCGACAGGCGGAAGCTGTGGAGAAACCCGCCGTGCGTGCATATACATGTGTTTCCTTGTTCATGTTCTTTATCCTGGATCCGAACCGGTGTTGTTTATGCCGTCTCTTTCCGTTTGACAGGTCGATTTCGATAAAGTGAGTACCAGACTGAAATAAGTATTGGTGTCAACACGATCGACTAAAAAAAAAAAAAAAAAAGAAAAAAGACTCTTGATGGCGGTGTTTCAATATGGCTGTCGTCCAATTTGCTCCGGGAACAGCAGGAGATACCTTCAGAAGAACTCCTATCAAGAAAGTATTTCGGGACCGTTAGTTCCTGGGAACCGGATCCACCTGGGTCACGATGACTCTTAGTTGTCCTACGGTTTTTTTTTTTAATACCACCTTTAGTGGAGATTGAACTCGAAACCGTTGGATGATCTTTCATTTCATTTCATTGATTTATGGTGTATATCTCTCAGCCATGAAGACCACCGCGAAAATAGTACACCTAAAAAAATACGTAGTTCCGATAGATTAAAGCTGATTTTTATTTATTTATTTATTATTTTTTTTTTTAAGGCTCTTTGAAAAGTTAAAACTTTTCAATCGTCGTCAGGCTTGCCTTCTTCATGTACTGCAATTTAAAAGCAAGTCTACAGATTTCAAACTAGGGAGCGTTGCTGTGTGAATAACGAATAAATAGATAGTGTATGACTGAATTATCTACCAATACCCCACACGCCTCACCCGCGAAGCAAAGTCGATCCTCGGTGAAGTAATCACGTACTAAGTGGATATTTGGTGACATTTAGATCGGACATAGTCGTTTGCTTAAGTTTGCTTTCGTGCTCTCATGTCATGCTCTCGTCTTAATTGAAAATAACTGCTGGCATTGCTTATTCGCCTTTCTCCTTTCCTCATTATAAACGCGCGCTCGCATTTACACACACACACACACAGACACACACACACACACAGACACACACACACACACACAAAGTATCTCTGTTCCCCCCCTCTCTCTCTCATATTTACACACACACACACGTTTGGTTAGGCACGAGGCCAATTTCGTAGAGGAAGAAAGAGTACAGCATATTGAATCGACTCTCTCTGAACTGTATGTTGCGCGATACATTTCGCATGCGTGTATGTTTTATATATACGTTTGTGAATAAGAGTATATATACATACACTTGATGTAATAGTGTATGTAAAAATTGTGTGTGTGTGTGTGGAGGACCTATTGGTCTCACGACTCTGTTACCAGCCGTAGTTGTGTGTACAAGGGTCACTGTATAGTGTGTGTGTGTAATATGTATGTACGTGTGTGCGTAGGTAGTCCCGAGACATGGAATTGTTTAGTGAGTATTTTAACAATTGGCTAGCTTTTCATCTTATTGTACTGTGCGTTAGTTAGCCTGGCTGATTCTTCAGTTGTCAGCTGGCAAGAATTCAGGCTGCTGCTTCATAAACCGTTCTCTGGTACGGTTAGGCTACGCTGACCTTAATACGAGAGAGAGAGAGTGGGTGGGAGGAGGTGAAGAGAGATCTTACGTAAATTCCGGAACCTCTTCTGCTGAATGCAAAATGACTGTTATGAAGGCAAACCTAACGACGAGCGAAAAGTTTTGACTTCTCAGCTCCATCGGTGGTCGTCGCAAATAAATGTGTACATATATTTGTCTATCTACCGACTCCCACTTTACTCCTACGACAAAGATAAAGAAAATTTTTTTTTAATGTTGGAGGTGGAAATGGCGGTGGAAACAGGACATGGCTAAACGAGGAAGCTAACTACGCAGTCGCTCGTTCTGCTAGAAATAGCAACTAAATCTTTCAAGTTACATCTTGCCGTTTCAAAAATAAAAATGAAAGGACACGTTGGATGCTGCAATCCAATGTAGGATGATACACTGCGAATAAATACTGATGACTTAAAGTACCAATCAAGTACTAGCGGAGGGATTCGATAAAATCAGTTAGCAGAATCATTAGTGCGTGGAACAAAAATGCTTAGTGGCATTCCTTCCAGATCTGTGGTCTGAGTTCAGATTCCACCAAGGTCAATTGACCTTAGCACTTGACTTGTCTCATCCCTTCAAAATTGTTGGTCTTCTGTCAAAATTAGAAAGAATTATTCATGTTGTTTGTTCCGAGTTCAAATTCCGCTGAGGTTCGGCTTTTCCTTTCATCCTTTCGAGGTCGATGAAATAGTTACTGGGGTCGATGTTATTGACTTACTCCCCACCCCCTCGAAGTTGCTGGCCTTGTGTCAAAATTTGAAACCGATATTATAAATATTGTAAAGTAGCGAGCTGGCAGAATCGTTTGTACGCCGGGCAAAATGCTCAGCAATGTTTCGTCCGTCCTTGCGTTCTGAGTTCAAATTCTGCTGAGGTCGACTTTGCCTATCGTCCTTTTGGGGTTGATAAATTAAGCGCCAGTGAAACACTGGGCTCGATGTAATCGATTAATCTCCTCCCCCTAAATTTCAGGCCTTGTACCTATAGTAGACAGGATTATTATTATTATCATCATTATTGAGTGAGAGAGCAGTGCATGCCATCAAAGTGACACTGGGGTAAAATATACGAAGCCTAGTACACCCATCATGACTACCTGTCTGAATAGGGTACACCAGGCACATGCATCACAACCATATGTGCGCGACACGGTGATCTCATATCAAGATAAACAGCGCATGA
>JARUKP010000854.1:0-10440 GCA_029874955.1 Octopus insularis
GGCTTGATGTGTCTTCTCAAGTACAGCAAATCGCCAAAAGACTTGGTCACTTGTCTTCACCTCCATGAAACTCAACAGCCAAAGTCCCGGTCGCTTTTCATTGCGAAGGCTTTGGTTAGCTCGAGGCTACAATAGAAGATATTTACCCAAGGTGACTTGTAGTGAGATTGAACCCAAAACCATGAGGCTGGGAAGTAAACTTCTTACCACTTGGTGTGTATTGAATAAACATCATTATGAGTGTAAATTATTTTGGGCTTTAGAAGAGTAGAGATTGTTGTAAGAGTGTAAGAAAATTCAAAGAGACAATACAACTAACCAGTGAGCCAGTAATAGTGTACTGGTAATGTGTGAAAGTCTTGCTTCATCAAATGGACATATATTTCTCATGTTACATGTAGAAATATGTGCTGTGATACATTTTAGTCTGTATCTGACAGCCTAACTAGCAGCCATTAAAAGGTTAGTTCTTTTTTCTTCACACACACACACACAGGCAATGACACATAGAACAATATTATACACATACATCAATAAAAATAGTTTTAAAAAACTTACATGAAACTTGGACATGAACTTTGTTGCTGATGATAGACCCTTGGGAGTTTTTGGCTATACAACGGTACTCCCCAGCATCAGAATGCTTAAGCTCCAGTTCAATATAGCTATTAGTGGTATCATTAAATACTTGGCCATTTTTCAACCAAGAATATGTTGGTATTGGCAGTCCAAAAGCTCGACAACTAAGTATCTGGCGTTCTCCAACTTTTTTCACACTACCAGCTTTCAATTCTTCTGTGAATGCTGGAGGACTTGGTTTATCTGGAAGTAAAGAAATAGAAGACATACAATTTAAAAAATTTATTAGAATTTCCAAAGTGTCAAACTCTTATCAATCATGTCCAATTCTTTTCATGTCCAGTTTTTCTTTGTATTCTGGCAATAAAAAAATGCAGTAATAAAAATAGCACTTTTACTTTCTTTTTTACCCCATAAATCTGTAATCAAGGAAAGGACAGCAGGTAATTAATCAACATTCTTGATAAGAATGTAGTACAAATGAATTAAAGTAATTAATAGTTAATAATATGTGTTGTTGGTGTAACTGTTTTACCACAATTTTATCATATTTGCAAGCGTGAGGATGGAAGTAAGGTAGGCTTTTGTCAAAGTAAATATTTTTACAGCTGAATGCTCTTTCCACTACAGACCATTCAACCATAAACTAAAAATGGAACCCGTTTATGTCAATCAGCCTAACAAAAAAGAAAAACAAAAAACACACACATACACACACACACACACACACACATATACATATATATATAAAAAAGAAAGAAATCTAAAATTGAAGGAAACTTGTGATGGTCTGTATTAGTAAAATGAAGTTAATTCATAAGATTTGCAAGATAAAAGGCAGCACAAAATAGAAAAAGTTCACATTACACAAACTTACTGAAAACTGAATAATGCACACTACTCAGAGGTAAAAACCCGATGACTATAATAACAGCAGTAAAGTTGGCATTCCTGACCATGTGGTCCATAGGGTAGTACTAATTTGTATGAGGTACTTTCTATGAAATACATTTTATATATGATACATTATATATGATACTGGAAAATTTTGATAAATGTATATACTAACATATAATGTGGATGATTTCAGGATTCCTGATATTGATACCATGTAAATTTATTACATATTTATACTAATATGATGATTTTGAGGACAATAATGATGATGAAATGGGATTATAAGTATGATCTAGTTATTTAAAAAAAAGAAACAGGTTTCAAAAGAATGATGTCAGAGAAAGCAAATGGTGAAAAGGCACAACATGCAGAAACAGATCAGTCTATGGATATGGAATTTGGTTGTCTGTTCATTTCATGTAATGTCTATTTTACCAAGGCAGCAGGGCTTAGATGAGAGAAAACTGAAACAGGATTATTTTCTTGGATGAAAGCTCTTCCTGTTACTCGGCCTTATATGTTTTTCACATAGAGGAATATTTTAAGTAATGAGCTAAGAGGAACTATTAAGTATTAGGTATAGAAATAATATAACTATTTGAGTCACATTCTTACATTGATACAATTGAGTGAAAGAAGAGAGAAAAAAAAAAAAAAGAAACACAATGCTATTAAGATGATTTCCTTTTTCATATTAAAAACAGCTGAACTGATAGCTGAATTGCTTATGAAGTGAAATACAAATGTTGGTCAACCACTACAGTGAGAGGTTTTCATTTGCACAATAATGGTGGAGAGTATTTACAGATATTGGTCTAGAAACAGCATGAGATCACATGTATATAACTTGCTCACTTCTCTGAAATGTACACACATATGAAGTCTGACTGATACCAGAAAATGATGGAACTTTCCTATAGCACACTCAAAATGAAATAATACATCACTGGAAACAACTAGATTGAAAGTTTTGCACAGAAAGACTAATTTTGGACGAAGTTATAATGTAATGTCTACAACAGTTTACAAAATTATAGCTAAGAGGTCTACATAATATTCACTTAGCTGACAAAGTGACAAAATTAATATGTACGTACAAGGATTAGCAAAGTGTGTGAATAGTTAAGTATATAAGGGTGTGGAACAACCAGCTGAGATGAAGGCAATTTGTATTCTTTAACTGACACAACATATTCATGGCTTCGTTGACATAATTACCAGAAGGTATTACAGTAGGAAGGTACTCTATAAAATTAACAATTTATTGATTTGAATATAATGCTCAATTTCTTCTTTATAACAAGGAAAAAAAAAACATACAAATCTTCATGAGATTTTAATTTGAATACATCTGGGTTTTAAAACAGATACATCCTTGTGTGTCACAAAAGGTAATTAAAGGAGTTTGTGACAGAATGGATGTAAATCAATGTATCAGAAGGTAAAGTTAAACTGATGCCAGCTTAGAAAAGTAGATGTGAAATGCTGATGAGGTACCAATATTCATAAAGTAAATAATTTAGCAATCTCGCCTATATATACCAACTTCCCATTATCTAAATGTTTATATTAAATAAGGATTTCTCAAAAGTATGAAGCTCCAGAAACTATCTGTTGATTGAGGAAAAATTTGTATGTATTGGGAAATAGAAAATCATGACAATCACAATTTTTCTGTCTCTTAACACATTTAGCCTATCAGATAAAGAGAAATGAAATGACTTCATTTTAAATTACTTTGGAAATGAAAGCTAGATTGTAAGTAAATTTTACTCACTTATGTCTGTCATGTGTTCAATAATGAATGATTTCTTTTAGTTGGGCCATTGGTCCTTTTAGAAAGAGTGGCTAGAGTTGAAAGACTTTACTTAAATTTATTGATAGTTTTAATTTTATCAACCATGGAGAGATGAAAAGAAGTTTGTCTTGATAAAATTTCAACTTGAAACACTGTGTAACTGAATTATATAGCACGAAGCGTCTATACCAGTCTTCTGTAACTTGCTTTTTATATATAATTTTGCTCACTCCAATAGCATGTACACACATACATGCATAAGCACACTCATGTATAGAGAGGTTTACCTACATGCAAATGTGTGAGTGTGTTTGTGAGTGTATTGTATAAATAGACATCTTTATACAACAAAGCATGACAAACAATGAAAGAATTCTAACATTTAATGAAGTGCTAGATTACTGAGCCAAAAGATGTTGAGTTCAAACCCAATCAAAGACCTTCAGTCAATCTAGCAGACAGCATGGTCAATCTTTAGACAGTTGTATAAATTAGCTCTAGAAAATTTTTTAACACCCAAATCAAGTCTAATGAAGCAAACTTGTGGTCAGTAGTGTTCCAGCTGTGACCATCCTGTCTGTTTATTTAACTATGTCCACATTGTCCAATACTTTTCTTTTTTATGACAACAAACAATAAGATGTGATTTGAAGGATATTTTACTGTATTTCTAACAGGACAAGCAAGCATGTAACAACTTTTCCATTGACTTTAGAAAATATTATCCATTTGTAAACCATCTACAAAAACAATTTCAGTCAATGTTCAGATTTGCAAACCTTTCACACCAGGGACATGCCGCCTAGGTTGGCAAGGTAGGCAGTACTTACCCTGAATAAAATAGATTGATAGCAACATTTTCCTTTTATGGCAAAATATGCACCTAATTCAATAAAATTATGAAGGTTACTCTGATTACTATGCATAAAATGCTAAAAAAATTTTTTTTTTTTTTTTGTAGATTAGGGAGGCATAATTTGCCCCTGATTTTCAATCTCAGTATTAAAGCTCCACATCTCTTTTGTTCATTTCTTCACTTTCTGCATAGCTATAACAGCTGGTTACCCTTCTTACTATCGTGAGCCAAATATTTCATGCAGACTGAATACATTTCATTGCAAAACTGGCTCTAAAGAAGCTGCATGTAACAAGACTAACAACTCCCCTCTACCTTATGTCATTTTGCTTTTACTCAGAGTAATCATCATCATTGTTTAATGTCTGCTTTCCATGCTGGTATGGGTGGGACAGTTTGACAGGAGCCTCCCAGACAGAAGCCTGCACCAGACTTCTAGGGTTTTTACAGCTGGATGCCCTTCCTAACACCAACCACCCAGCATAGTGGACTGAGTTCTTTTTACATAGCACAAGCACAGGCAAGGTCAGTTTTGACATGGTTTTTGTCACAGCTGGATGCCCTTCCAAACGCCAACCATTTTACAGTGTGGACTGGATGCTTTCGAAGTGGTTGTACCTGTAAATACATTGCCTACATTTCTTCACTTCATTTACCAATTCCATCTATACAACATAAATATAGTTTTCGACTGACTATTAGTTTATTTTTTTTATTATTATTTCTTCTTTTAATTTTTTTTTTAATATTTATCTTTCTTTTGTTTTTTATAGGTGTTGCTGGAATGAGATTGGTCAGTTAGTGAGCACCGTGAAAGTGTTACCTTCCTTTTCCTATAATCTGGTAAGGTAACTGTTATACATACATCTACACATATAAGCATATAGATATGTGTGTATAATTTTCAACTGCTGTCCTTTTTCTTTTTCTCCTCTCTTCTCGAGTACTATGTCTTGTGTATACTTTTGGCTGAGATCGAAGTAGAGAAAGAGAAAGAAACAATCAAACTTGAGAAAGAAGTCTGTTTGGAGTTTCGTTTTCATCGACAAGATGTCAAGTGATAACGATGACGAGGAGAAAACCATTACTCTCTTGCTGTCGGATGATAATACTTTGGAGAAAAGTCCAGAGAGAAAAGAAGAGGCCTCTGCAAATGACGAGGATGTCACTGATAGCAATGCACCAGTGTCACCTCCTGCTCCGGCCCTCAGGCCAAGGGCCGCTAAGAAATCTGCTAAAATGTTGAACAAATTGTTGAGTTCCAGTCAGGAACCGAGGAGGCGACCTGTCCGAAGCACAAGACCAAAACGCAAGTTGCTAACTGAGCTCCGACCCTATAAATGCGAATACTGTGGAAAATACTTCCCGAAGGCCAAGCAGTTGTCGATACATGTGCGCACTCACACCGGCGAGAAACCATACAAATGCGAGCAGTGTGACCGTGCGTTCACTCAGTCGCATCACCTTGTCACTCATCTACGAACTCATACCAAAGACCGCCCTTACCCCTGCGTCTGCTGTCCCCGGGCATTTACCACATCCAGTAGTCTCACTCGTCACGTACGCACTGCTCATCTACACGAACGTCCCTTCAAATGTACATATTGCGACAGGGCCTTCGCATTTCAGGATCGCTTGGACTCCCACATTCGTACCCATACCGGTGTAAGGCCTTTTCAATGCCCCCTGTGTCCACGTGCATTTGCTGTCTCCTATCGACTAACTGCTCACATTTTCATCCACCGTCACGGCAAACCCCACAAATGCTCATACTGTCCCAAAGCGTTTGCTGTTGCTTCTCATCTGACAAAACACATTCGTGTGCACACTGGTGAACGTCCATTCAAATGTGTGCACTGTGAGAAGTCGTTTACCCAGCCATATCACCTGACCATACACCTGAGGAACCATTCCGGGGAAAGACCTTATAAATGCACTTACTGCACTGAAGCGTTTAAACGATCTGGTGACTTGCGTGCCCACATCCGAATCCATACAGGTGAGAGGCCATTCCAGTGCAAAGTTTGTGGGAAACAGTTCACACAGTCAAGTAACTTGTCGAAGCACCAGAAAATACATACCAATGACCGTCCTTTCCGGTGCTCTCACTGTGATCGTGGTTTCATCCGAGCCAGTAGTGTCATTGCCCATGAAAGGACACACACTGGCGAGAAGCCATACAACTGTGGCCTGTGTCCCAAAGCTTTCATGTCTATGGGGAGTCTGACAAAACATGTCAAGCTGAATCATGGTGGAGAAGACGGCGTCGATTCCAACGAGGCTTTTGCTAAATCTTACAAGTGCGAGTTCTGTCCTGAAGCATTCCGAAGGCGCTGGGAGTTGAAGGACCACTTTCAAAAGACTCACTCGAAAGACAGACCCTATAAATGTGACCAGTGTGACAAAGCTTTCACTCAGAGTACCCACTTAACCTCCCACAAACGCACGCATGTATCAGAGTCCACTGTTACCACCAAAACAACTGTCAACTCTGCAGATGATGCTGAAAAGAAACTTGGTTCCGATGGAAATGCTGACAATCAGAATGGTAGCAGCCAAGATGGTACTGGATCTGAGACAAAGTCTTCAACTGCTGATATAAAACCTGAGAAACCTTTCAAATGTGAATACTGCACCTACACATGTCGACGGCGGCACGACTTGACAAAACACACTCGCAAACATACAGGAGTTTCGCCCCACCAGTGTGAGTTCTGTGCCAAGACCTTTACTCAGCGAGGAAACTTACTGTCACACAGACGCATACATACCGGCGAGAAACCATACAAATGTGACTACTGCGAAAGTCGGTTCCGCTCCAGCAGCCATTATAGTACACATCTAAAACTACACACCGGAGACATGCACAAATGCCAACACTGTGGCAAGCAGTTCACAAAACTCGATCATTATCAGAAGCATTTGCGAATCCACACCGGCGAGAAACCCTTTCGCTGCGAATACTGCGGGAAAGGGTTTTCTGCTTCCGAATATTTGACTGTGCATCTGCGCATTCATACAGGAGTTAAACCCTACAACTGCAGCCACTGTGGAGAAGCATTCAGGCGTGTTGGAGACCTGCGTGTCCACGAAATGATTCACACCGGCTACAGGCCATACAAATGTCAGTTTTGTGATAAAGGGTTCCGGAAGTCTTACGGTTTGACTGCCCACCTGCGCAGTCATACTGGTGAACGCAACCACAAGTGCGAGCTGTGCAACAAGTCGTATGGGACGGCATCGCATCTGAAGCAGCATCAGCTTGTTCACAACACCGATCGTCCGTACAAGTGCAAATACTGCAACAAGACGTTTGCCGAGTCAAGGAACCTTGCCATCCACACTCGTAGTCACTCGGGGGACCGTCCGTTTGGCTGTTCGTTTTGCGACAAGTCGTTTACACGGCTCGACAAGTTGACCATTCACCAACGCACCCACACTGGCGACCGTCCTTACATGTGCCGCTACTGCGACAAATCTTTCACTGCGGCCTACGGCCTCAACAAGCACATGAAGACACACTCGCATGAGAAGAAATACGCCTGTCCATGGTGCGGAGACGACTACCTGCAGTTTCCTGCTCTCAATGCACACATGGCCACTCACACCGGCCTTGACAAGAACAAATGCAATCTGTGTGGCGTGCAATTCTCCGACACTGACCAACTAAACAAGCACCTGTGGGCCTGTTTCTTAACGCTGGGAAGTTCCAGTCAGCCTCCTCCAGAGAACGCGCAAGTAGCTAGTTCCTCAGAGGAGGCTAACCTGTCCGAACCGTGCAACGATCTAACGTCGCCACCACAGCCACTGCCGCCACCGCCGCCGCCGCCACCACCACCGCCACCACCACCACCTTTACAAACTAGTAACAACATGAAAAATGAAGCGGCCCCTAGATGGCAGCACTCAAGCACAAACTACTCGATGAACCGTATCATTTCCAAGACTGTTCCCCCTGTGCCACCTCCTGGGGCAAATTCACGAAATGCTGATTCTCAATGCACTTACGAATATGCTGGCAACATGTTTTTGTTATGAAGGTCATCATCGTTCCCAGCTTGCACAGTAACAAGAGAGAATTGGGCTTAAATGCCTCTTCACCAGTTTCAGTTTCGTCACTCCACACATTCAGTATTTCTCGCCACCACAACCATACTGGGGGCTAAGTTTGACTTTTAAACCCCTGCCCATCACAGGCAGGGTTTTATGTGGAATGATAAAACTCACACCATCAAAGTACCCCACTACCAGTTCACAATGATACAGCAAGAGACAATGCTTTCTTCAACTGAAAAACCAAAGCAACCCCACCCTGAACACCTACCCACTTAACCACCTTCTTCTTTTCAAACTCTGACCTACAATCTAGGTTTTGTTGCTGTTTTTTGTTTTCTGTTTTGTGGGGGAAGTGCTCCCTTGAAACTTGGAGGACCTTCTGGCTAAACCTGATTCTGCACCAAACTGTCTGTGGCATATTCTTTAATTATGTTTTCGTTCCTAAACTTTTTAATTAGTCCCTCCCTGAACCTTCATTTTTTTCCCCCCTTGCCTTTATTTGTACTGGCCGGGTGTCCCCTAGTCATAAATAGAAATCAAAGTTCCTGTCTTTCTCTAGTTAATTCTTTCTCTGAATCTCTTGGTCAGCCCCTAATTTCTAACTTAACTCTAAAAAGATCCCAAGTTTCAGCTGAGTATATCTTTTATATGTGAGAAGACTTGAAGCAAACAATTTGACCAAGTCCCTACCCAGCCCCTTACTCATCACCCCTGCCATTTGTTTTTGTTTTTGCTCTTGTGGGTTTTTTTCTTTTTTTTATTCATCAGAGACAAATGTAATCCTTCGACTTTGATGAACACTTAACCAGTAAGACATCAACCAGCCTCACAGCTTCTACCACCATCATCACCATCATCATCGCCACATGACTAGTAATATGTGATCCATGGTCTGTGTCTTGGTAACTTGATCTTTACATACAGCAATGAAACAATCAACCCTTGTATCACACAGGAAAATTTGGAGTCTGTGTGTGTCTCTATGTGTGTGTGAGTGAGCTTCAATGAATTAGATGCGTTTTGTCTAGTGATGTAGGTTATAAATATGTGTTAAACAATCTGGTTGATAAATGTATGCATACACGTGTGTGTGTGTGTGTGTGTGTGTGTGTGTCAATTGATTAGGCTTATTGTGTGTGTCTCAAATAATCTGATGTGTTTACAAATATATTTCGTTTTGATCTGGCTTCTAAATACATTTGTATGTTTGTACCAAATCATCTGGTTTATACATAAGTGTGTGACTCAAAATGATCTGATATATATATATGAAGTATATTTGTGTGTTAAATGATTTGGTATGTTTACATGTATTTAATGCCATGACAACCAACATTGGAGAGGAGTTACAACCCGACGAAATCAATCTCCGAGTGGTTTAAATACACAAGTCTCCGATATCCAAGTGGTCAAAAAGGTGTCAGCAGAAAAGCACCTAAGAGTCATGACCTGGATGCAGCCCAGCCCCCTTAGAGTGCAAGAAGTTAAGGGCTGAAACACTTACCTAAGGAAGGGCATTCTTCATTGAAGACCTGCTGCTGTTCTGCTCCCTTGAGAATTCCTTACCACTGTATGTAAAGTCAGTTGATCTGGCTTTTGTGTATGTGTGTGTGAGAATTATCTGATTATGTATATGTGTTGAGTGATCTTGCTTATAGATATGTGTGCATCAAGTTATCTAGCTTGTGTGTGTGTCAAGCTACCCAAATCATTTCTGTGTTCTGTGATCCAAAAGCCTGCCTGCATCCGTAATGCTCATGTACCCAGACTGTGTATACATGTATAATCCAGACTTTATGCTTCTGTAAGCCACCAGATGGTGCAAAACCTCTCTCTCTCTAATCCGTAATGTATATGTCTTTAGGATGTAAACTCTCTAAGCCCTCTATAATCCAAACTGCATGTGCTTCTCTGACCCTAACTTTGCATGCTCCTGGATTCCAGGACACATGTGTCCTGCAATCAATATGGCTGATGTCTTTGCGATCTCCACTGTATATGTCTTAGCAATCCACTCTGTCTGTGTCCTTGTGATTTAGGCTGTGCAAGAACATTGTCCAGGCTCTGTTGGCAACTGTGATCCAGACTGCTAATGTCTATGGTCCACACACACACACACACACACATATATGTGTTTGTATATATCATCATGTTATAGGGAGCACATGCACTTTCACACATATGTGTGTGTATGTATGTATGTGTGTGTGTATATATATATATATATATATATATATGTATATACACATACATA
>JARUKP010000855.1:0-10438 GCA_029874955.1 Octopus insularis
CATACATGCGTGTTCGTGTGCTTATATATATATATATATATATATATATATATGTATGTGTGTGTGTGTGTGTGTATATATATATATATATCTTTTATATATATGTACACTGTATACTATATATATATATATATATGCATACACACACTATATATATATATATATATATATATATATATATATCATGCTATTTTATCACTTATGTTTATGCATCTGTTGTTTATTTATTCATTGTAAAAGTGGTCAACAGTGGTGGTGGTGATTGTTGGAAGAATTTTTTATGGGTTCAAATTGTAGCTAAATAATATTTCCTTTTCCTCCTCTCCTTTTGGTAGCATAATTTTTTTTTTTCTCACTTTTTTCTGCTTTTACTCAAAAATGTTGAATATTTCATCCTTTTTTCAAAGTGAAATATTTCAGCAACAATCAATTAACAACACTGCTTCTTTTTTTAAAGTGGAAATTCATCTAACTATTCGGCGGTACTTCTTACCCCTAAAATCTTGCTGATGGTGGAGGGCTGCTGGTGTAGTTTCTAGCGCTTAAACCAGTTAGAAACAAACTAAAAAGAATTTAAAAAAAAAAAGTGAACTAAATTAGTTCCAATGAACACCCTTAATTAAAATTTTTCTCTTTTCCACCACCTATGGCGGCCCCACAGCCCTCAACACCATCCCCGAAAAACGTCGCTCTTTTCTAGCTACAGTTACACCTCACCGGACCAAAAGTACCACAGGATTGCACATGTCCTTACCATCAGCATCTGCTCCAGTCAAGCCACGAGAAATGCGAACCCCTCGAAAACCTCGCCCAGCCAGTCTAGCCGGGACACTGCCTGGGTTTGTTCCCTTGGAAGTACCCAAAGCCAGCACACCAAGGAGTAAGAGTTCAGAAAGAATCTCGAAAGGTAAGGATATTTACCAAGCTGTAATTGGCTAAAAAAAAAAGCAGCTGGAAGCTGGTATTATCAATTTCTATTTATTTATCAATAATTTTTTCAATTTTCCCTATCACAAATCTTGGGTTTCTTTAATCCAATGAATATTTCAAGTTGATATCTACACTGAGTGTAATTAACATGTTCCAACAATTCTTAACATTACTAAATTCAAGTTAACTTATTTGCACTATGCATCAGCAGAAGTTAATTCAATAAAAGTTGAAGTATATTGGTATATGACACAGAGTAAAAAAAAAATTCTGGTCAGTGTAGGGCCAGTGTCAGGATATTCAACACCCTAGGCCAGCTCTACAATTCGTCCCTCCTTCTCCCACCCCTATGAAGTGTCGCCCCCTTTCCCACCACTCCCTTCTTCTAGCCCTATAGTGTGCTCCCCATTTTCCTAGCTCTGTGGTGCATGCCCCCCTTCTCCAAGCCCTACAATCCACCACCCCTACTTCTATAATGTGCACATCTCCTCCATGTTCTACCTTGTAGCACCATTCTACTCTTACAATGTGCTCCCCATCTCTCAGCTGGATAGTGTGCACCCACTTCTCTCAGCCCTACAGTTTCTAGAAATTACATCAGCTGAAAAATGCAATTGAAAAATTTTACAAACAAGAACTGTAGTCATGGATACTACACAACCCTCTCCTACTCCCTTTCCCACCCCAAACCTGTCCCCCATCCTACTCTGTTCCATGAGTAACCTCCCCTGCCCTCTTTATTACTGCGATTTCATGTTTTTTAGTTTAAGAAATTCTATTTTAATTGTTTTGAATTTATGTGGAGCCCCTAAATTTCAGTACCCTAGGCAGTTGCTTAGTTTTCCTTGTGTGTATTACCAACCATGGACCAGTATCTTTTGTTGGGGAAAAAAATATCCTTAATCTCTTCTGTTTGAAGAATTTTACCCTAAATAACAAATCAGTAATGTCTATATGCCAACAGAATGTGGCAGTCCTATAAAGGGTGATGTTACTGTTGTTTTAGCCCCAGGAAAACATCTCTTCCAGCTGGCTATCAACACACACTTTCTGTCCGTATAGCAATTTGCAAGGAAGGTAATCGCTCCCCTCTCTAGCCTTATGCGATACTCACAGACCATAGGTTTCTGGGTGGTTACCCATCCTCAGTTTGAGATAATGACAAGCTAGTGATGGAAGCTGTCTCCACTCGCAAATGCTATATATTCTATAAGCAACACAGTCACTGATCTCATATAGATAAAAACAATTCCTGAGGCTAAAACAACAGTAACATCATCCTTTATAGGACTACCACATTCTGTTGGCATATAAACATTACTATTCAGTACTGTTACTGTATATACCTCACTCAGAGATTTAAAATAAATTATAACAAATCACTGTCTACCATCATATCAAATCTACCCTATTTACATATAAACTAGAAATACATACCTGAACTATAGTAGTTATTGTTAGTGGGTTGTTCTACCTTATCTTTACTCTCTCCATTTTTTTTTTATTCTTGTAGCTCTTCATAAGCTCTCAACATAATAAGTTATTAAACTTATTATTTTAGCATTTAAGCTAGCCATATCTGGCCAAAATATTCTACTTGTTTTATGTTCAAACTGGCCAAATCCAGTTTCTTACACCTTCCCTACAATGTTATACTAGAAGTGAATAATCACATCATCAAAATCTCAAAGCTACAAGATAATGCATGATTAATTCAAAACAATCATCATCATCATTGTCCATTTTTCATGCTGGCATAGGTTAAATGGTTTGACCAGAGCTGGAGAGCTGCACCAGGCTCCAGTCTTCTTTTTGGGCTTGGTTTCCGCAGTTGGATGCCCTTCCTAACATCAAGTGATTTGAATGCTAAATAGTTAAAAACACATATAGCCAGACCTCTTGGTTATGGTGGGAAATATACTGCTTTAATAAATAAATAAACTCTATTTTTATTGTTTTTATTTAACTTGAAGGTTTAGTGAGAAATGTTTCTAGTATATTCTACTCCTGTTAAGATTATATCTGTCAGAATATATCCAAAACTGGTATGAAAATTTTTTTGAAATGATATTATGCATTGAATATTTTTTCTTAATAATCTATCTCCATTCACACATACACTACCATATATGACCCAAACTGTGATGCATACTGATTTTTCAGATCTAAATGTAGACATGCAGGTGTAGAAAAGGGTTAAGAAAATATATAAAAGATTGTATTAAAACTTGTGTGAAATAAACCTAAACTTAGTTATAAGTATTTCAAAATTATCTGCAGTTTATCTTCATAATTTTCTATGATAAACATGTTATACTATACCCCTCTATATATATATATATATGTGTGTGTGTGTGTGTGTGTGTGTGTGTGTGGTCCAAAAATAAAATAAAAAACAACACAACGATGAATGAAAGAACAACAAACAGGGTGTATTAGTTTTGTGCTCAGGAAAAATGGAAGAATTTTTAACATTTCTAGCTTCTGCTCTTCTACAGAAGGGATAGACAAGGAGAGAGAAAAAGTGTGTCTGAATTAAACAGTCAAGGCATGCTGAAATATATGATGTATTTATTTTCATACCTGTTTTTCTATGCCAGCATGGGTTAGACAATGGGGCATTGTTTTACAGCTGGATGCCCTTCTTGTCACTAACCTTTCTTGTTTTACAAGTCAAGAGATGATGTATTGCATAGATCTTCAAAAGTGCAGTCAGTAGATAATTTGTTGACTGGGAAGTGACAGTGCATCACTACCTATTGCCCAGCAATTTTTGAAGAACTACAAATGTTAACAATTGCACAGTCACATGTATATGTATAGACATGTGTGCATGTATATAGTTATAAATATGTGTATGTATGCATTGTATGTGTATGTGTCTGTCTGTATATATTGTGTGTATATAATTATAGGTATGTGTATGTATGCATTGTATATATATGTGTGCGTGTATGACAGTCTGTGTTCAATTCCCATCAGCCAGATTCACTCATAAGGTATTGGTTGACCTGGGGCTATAGTTGAAAGCACTTGCCCAAAGTGCTATGCTGTGAGACAAAACCACAAACCACACACATGCGTGCGCAAACACACACACTCACACAGGCACCATCATTATCATTGTATATACATATATACCATGCATACATACATAGACAGAGAAAGGGAGATGTCTATGTGTGACTTAGTTACTTTGCAGCAAAGTATTAATGGCTGCTGGGTTTTTGTTCTCCCTTTCACCACTTACATGATGCACTGGCACATATACAGAAGCATGCTGTTTGTCTGAACAACTGTCCATTTCTGCTCTCTATTGCTATAGTTGATACTTCCATTACTTGAAGGCAGTGGCATGATTTTTAGACTCTTTCCTGTACTTCTCTTTCTCTTTTCTATCCATATGCTCAATGTTTGCCTTTTTCTGTTACCTGTAGAGTTTTGTAGATCTCAGTCAGAAAGCCTCTCTTGCTCAATGCTATGTCATGCTTGTTGATGAGACAGTTGTCATTGTGGAAGCAAGCACAAATGCACTGGTTGTATTTTTCAGTTACCATCAAAGCATGTAAACACTGGAATCTCAACAATATTTTTTTTTCTTAAACTTGTATTGACTTGTCCGTCCATTGAAAATTCTCTTAAAACAAACACTTGATGCATATTATTAACATTTTTGGTGTCTATTTACCTTACCATGTTACTTGTTATTCATAAACAAAGAATAGATATCAAACTCCCATCTATTCTATTTTATTTATTTCAGTTTTTGCTTTGGTAATTATTACATAAAAACATTGGTGAAAATATTTACATTGTGTTTGTGTGTTAAGATCTGATGAAATGTTTGTATATGTATTGTTTTCAAAACTAATCAAGTTGGAATCCATATTCAGTATTCACATGTTTCATGTTCTACATTTTTCTAGCATGAGTTGATTTCATGTCTACTATGTTTGTTGTTGTCTTTTGCAGCCTGTTGTGGTTACCAACACAGTAATTCACATTTATATGCATTGATATTTGTCATGACATGATATGATATGATATTTTACTTACCATAAAAATTGATGTATAATTCTTTTTATGTTTGTTTCTATGTGTGGGGTTTTATTTTGGGATTCTCAGCAAATCGGTTTGGCTGGATAAATTTATTTACTGCTGTGTGTCAAAAACATTGGTTTGTAGATGGAGAGATAACATCAGGGCATTAGTTTGTTTATGTAAGATAGATAAAAACTAGGGCATTGGTTTGTACATAAAAAAGAAATGTAAAAACAAATCAGAGCATTTTGTTTTTGCTAGAGAAATAACATCAATAGTTTGAATGTACAATTATATTCTGAGAAGTTGACCAAGAGGATTTAAGGGAAGATAGTCGAAAACTAAGGCCAGAGATAGCTGTGAGCAGATATTGGACATAAATCATTGGGGATTTGCACATAGGTAGCAATTTTGAAAAAGAAATGATTGAGAAAAGAGATAGAAGGAGCATGGTTGCTTTTCATCTCTGTCTTAGTCATTTCAGTGTTGAAAACTTGCTGAATTAATGATGAGATATCCTATAAACATGTTAAACACAACAGAGAAAGAATAAAGATTATGTATGTCTTTTGGATTTTGTTAAGTTGACCAGGTTCATCTACAGGTAAGTTAAATATTGTATGAAATAACCACAGCTGTAGGCTACTTACACAGATATACAAGCATATTAAGCATGAGTAGTTCATGGTTAAAACTTCTTCCATCATACATAGATCGGATCTTCAACCAAATGTTCCATTTCTGACAAACTTCTAAATACAGCAACTATATTTCTGAACACTAACCCAACAACCTAAATCATACCTTTCTATCTTAACCAAGCAGACTCAAACATGCATACAAACATTAAATAATTGCAGTATGTTGTGTCTTTAGCATCAATTACTGCTGGATACCAACCATCTTTGTTAAACGGTCTTCTTCTTCAGAGCAAGAGGCATATTGTATGATGCCTGTGTTCAAACTGCAATACTGCATGGTTGGGAGATGTAGACCTTGGGTTTAGAAGACTTGCAAAAGCTAGAAAGAAATGGAACAAACCTACTCTAATGGGCATGTAAAATGTGCATAAATGCTAGAGTATAAATAAGCTGAGAGGAAATACAATATAAGGGGAATTTTATATAGTTTGCAAAAGAGAAGGCTGCTTAGGTATAGGCGTGTGATGAATGATATTTAACTTACCTGTAGATGATGGCTGTATTAGTAAGTGCTGTGCATTCCAAGTTAATGGGATCTGTGAAAAAGGGAGTCTAAGGAAAATATGGAACAAAGTGGTGAAAGTTGACTTGAAGCTGTTGCATCTCGCAGAGATGTCAATGGATGCTATTGATTGGCAGTACACGGTACTGCAGAAGATGCAGCCATACAAAGCAAAACAAACATATATTGAAATGAGGTTAGTGATATGTTTTCATGTATGTGTGAGTATACATGCATATGTATGTGTGTATATATTTGTATCCTACCAAGGCTACATTTACTGCTACCCTTCACATCCTTGACCTCCCTCTTATCTACTCGTTGCTTAACTCCCTCCTCCACTCATCTTTGTCACTCATATCCTTCCATCTACTACTACTACTACCATCCTCATCACCCTTCACTAGGCCAACTGCATCAGTCCATCTGTATCCATTACATTTTAGCTTCACCCTTTCTCTACTATCAACCATCACTCTCTCTCTCTCTCTCTCTCTCTCTCTCTCTCGCTCTCCTTTGGGCTACTTTTTGTCCAACGCTTTCTCTTGTCTTTATCCTATCACTTTCTTCTTGTCTTCACCTCAACAACCCTGTCTTTATCACTATACTCTTGCTCCCTCCATCCAGTCATTCTCGTCTTTCTGTCATCATCTCTCTCTCTCTCTCTCTCTCTCATCTTTCCACTCCTTAGCCACATTACCTGAGTTACTCTCTACATTTACAGTGTACAAGGCATCTCGCCTTCTATGCTGATGTCATTGTGAATGATGACAGAACAGAGAAAAAGTAGGGTTGAGGGGTTACTTTGGTTTCGCCTTAACCAGTACACATTATAAAATGGATGGCAAATGAGTAGAGAAGATGTAGGGTTGAGAAGTACCTTTAGTCTTGTCTCGACAAGAACTTGACAACCTCTCTGATGCTGGTGCCACAAGAAAATACAGCCAGTACAGTGTAAAATGGTTGGCGTAAGCCAGGACATCTAACCTTAGAAACCAAACCAAAATGCTATGTACAAATACCAGTTCTATAAGAGCAGTGGCTTCTAATAAGAAATGGCTCTGGTTTGTGACCTGCTCAATATATTTCAGCATGGAAAGCAGACTTGAAAAATGATGATAGTGATGATGATGATGATGCCTATTTTTGCTACCATTAGCAGATATTATAACAATGGTTGCAGCATGTACTGACTGCTATGCAACAATCCCATACCAAAATAATATATATATATATATATGTGAAACTAGAGTTGTTTGTTCCTCTCAAATATTAACTGTCTAGGCTCATAAACAGCATCAATAACTTTAAAAATAAGTTGTTACAGAGATTGATTATCAACGTAATCAAAGTAATTAGCTATAATTTTACTTTGTATTTTTAGTTATTTTACTTCTTGTGACTTATGAAAATGTAGTCATCTCAACAGAGGGGATAGGGCAGCATCAAATCATCTAGGAGGTTGCTGTATGACAAGCATGCAATGACAGCATAGGAAACAGACATTACATTAACAGTGAGGATGGAGATGATGATTACAACAGTGATGATTCATTAAAACTCTGGGAAAGGGCACTTCGCTTGAAGCTAATATCTTAATCCCATTGAAAATGCAGGTGCTCTTGACCCAAACCTTTGGGCATCAGTCAGTAGACAGAAGATGTTAGTAGTACTCTGAGCTGGGGATTATTGAATGTCTTGAGATGCTATTAAGAAAATCAATGGTTCTATGCATAATATAGTTAGACTGTCCCCCCATCTTTTTTTAGATGGTATTTTGAGGGAGACTTGTTTAAAAACAACATCACAGCCAACACAATGTAGAATGCCCAATAGAAAATTTGGTGACAGTTGTGTTGTCAACATTAAAACAGTAATGGGGATGATAATCTACATACTACTTTTCTCAATAGTGATAAAGCTAATCAGATTAGAAAAGTTTGCTATTCAATTGAAATTTTTTCTTGCCTCTTTCATTAAATCTGTTGTCTTTTATTATAAATGTAAAGGCTTAACATATCTAATTCATTTCTCTGTTTTAACCTCAAATTTATTTGGAGGTAACATTTCCCCTTTAGCCTAGTCTCTTTGAGGAGGGATAAAATTGAATCCAATATGCACAGCAGTACAAACAGCAATGAAGGTTGTGATTCAGCATGTTTTTAACTTACAATATTGAAACAAACTTTTACTAAGAAAATAAGAATAAAATGCAAATACTGCTCCAGCATGGCTTCTGTTGTGATTGTTTAAACCAATTAATGAACTTCCAAGAAATGGCATATCACAGTGTTCCAGTATAACTTCTGTTGGTTGACTGGGAAAATAATAAAAAAGTATATATGTATTGTGTGTGTGTGTGTGTGCATGCGTCTTTTATGGTTGATTTGGGGCTTTCAGGATTAGCTTAAGTAATGCTGTTTGCATGTTCTATTTGATTTGGAATGAATCAAAATATAAATCTCTGTCTTTACTATTATTATTTTTCTTTTACTATATTTAGATAAACTTCGGAATCGATCTTCTACAATTGACTCTGCAAAATCTGACAAGTCTGTTAGCTCAACCGCATCTACTCAGTCTAAAAGTAGTAGGAAGGCCATTTTCGATCGATTGTCTACACCCAAGAAACCTACAGACACACCTCCCAAAGTAAGTACACAGCATTTTGCTTTCTACATTATTTTCAAAACATTCTGATTTATTATAACTACAGGAGTAGCTACAGTAGTAGTTATTCTTGTTTAAAGTTGAGTAGCTGCTTTATATCTGCTTGAGTCCTCTTTGAAATAGAAATAGATAATCAGTTTTTTAAAAAAATAATCTGTCTGTTCTGAGTATACTTTACTTACTAGTTGCCCAGCATGTCATTGGCTCAGTTCCAGTAATTTTACTTCTCTTCTGTTTTTTTGCTGCTTTTGTGGACTTGCGTGACTCTGTCCAATTCCATTATTATGAATGTGAATTGGGAGCTCAAGTCTTTTGTTAGCTGATTACACAACCATGGACACTACCTCTGTGGATGTGTTACAGTTACTCTCTTGATAGAGTTTGGTGATTCTCCACTCTGCATCAATATAAGAAGAACCATTGGTTCAGTTGAGCTCTTCTGCTACTGCTTCACAATTCACCAGGCTCCAGTCCCACAACTTCACCGTATCTCTGGTAGGTGGCTAAATGGGTGCTATGCCTTGCCTAAGTACAACCCATAACTGCGTGTGCGCAAACATCACTCCATGAGGTATTTTCAAAATAACATCATACCCATGTTGTAAGCTTGTAAGCTTCAACTGTTTTCTGTTATAGTTGTGTATGAGGATCAGCTGAAATGTTCATAGGCTGACTAAGACACTCTCATGGAATGTGACCTAATGAGGCTTATTTTTCAACATATCCTCCCCCACACCCACCATTTGTGGTCCACACACTTCTTCCATCATTGTTGAAGTGCTTGGACCCCATTGGTGAAGAAACTGTCATCTTGTTAGTAAAAAAAGTCATCAACAACAGATATTACATTAATCATCACTGCAATACTGGTTCCCAGTATCACAGTGATGATGAGTGTTTCTTCATGTTGGGGAACAAATGATAGATGGGGCCACATCAGAAAAATTACTAAGAAGAGTTGAAATTAATACATGCTAGCATCATTCCTTCATAGTCAACCTCTGTGAACTTTTCATCCTATCCTTGTATTTCACTTCCTCCTGTAGACCTTTAGAGGTACTAAATAATAGCCATCTAAACATTGGTATTAGAATCTTTGAACTTGAGCAAGGTTTCTAAATCTAAGAATAAATCTACCATTTTTACTGACAAATAAATTGCACCTTTTTTCATGAAAATACTATCTAAAAACTCTAGCATGTGACTTACTGAACATAAGTACCTTAATACAACATATATGATACATTGTAAATAGTTATACATAAAATATTGTTTTTGTAATAGCATGCTTTAATGATTAAGTAGTCAATGATGAAAATAAAATAGTAATTTCTGAATCCTATAGTTTTATAAAAGTAAGAAAAATTTTTTCATTCTCATATTTACAAGTCAGAAAATTAGTTAAACATTATTATTGCACCACACACAAGTAGAGCAGAGCACTGCAGTGTGTTGCTAGTATATTATAGATACGTAATTTGCTTTCCTTGATAAGCTTCATCATCATCATCGTCGTCGTTTAACGTCCGCTTTTCATGCTAGCATGGGTTGGACGATTTGACTGAGGACTGGTGAAACCAGATGGCTACACCAG
>JARUKP010000856.1:0-10434 GCA_029874955.1 Octopus insularis
TCTGTGTGTGTATGTATATATACATATATAAATATTTTTTACATACATACAAACATACATACATACATACATACATACATACATACATATATATGCATATACTCACGTACATGAATACAGGCTTTAATTGTGTCGAATGCTTGCATGCGTACCTATGTATGGTATGAGCTTGCATGTGTGTGTCTATGGACGTATGTGTATGTCTGAATAATAATTGAATTCACATTTACCTTCTAACCATTTGTTGATATCTTTAGCATCTTTTAAATTCGTTAATCTATGTTGAATATTATCATGTTCATTATTTTTACAATCTCTGAATACAGTAAATATTGCGACTTATATATATATTATCTATGTATTTATTCAGTGCTAAAGATTTCACCTGATGTAATAAGTATTTCGCATATTCTATAATCTATTTGTGAGTATAATATATTTCGTTTAAAAACAAATTCATTGTGAAGCTCAGATTAACGAACAAAAATTGGTGCAGAGAGTAGAAATACTATACATAAGATAATGTTGAAATGTTTTGTATTAGTGCTATGAAAAATATTTAAAAGACAAGATGACCTTTCATAGAGATCCCACTCTACTTGTTGAAAAATAGATGCTTTTGAATTGGTGATTCTTTTTTATGTTGTCGTGAAGACCCTGATCACTTCGATCTTCTTCGAGCAGTGTCTAGGCATGCATCATGCAATGCATCCTTTCCTTTACAAGAAGTTGTATAGGTTTCAGAAGAATTTGACTGGTATTCTTAGGCGGGTAATGAAAATATGTGAATGGACCTTTCAATGAGAATCAGAGTGTTAATTGTAATGCTGCAACCAGCCCAGCATATTTTTCGTATTAATAGTGTCTGAGACCCACTTGGTTTCTTTGATTTTTTACACTGTACAGTTGAAATTAACTCCACAATTTCATTCGAAAAGGGGCAATTAATTATTTTAATGCTCAAAATGAAGAGTAGATAGACAGTAGACAACTGATGAAGGGGCGTTCTTTGTGTTACTTGCCCTGATTTTCATTTGTTTTTCTCGTTGTTTGCGTGTTGAATTCAGTTGTTTTCGTATTTCATGTTGTTTATGGTCGGTAACGTCCAGTACCCATATATGCACATGCATATATCAGTTCTACATTGTCTTGTCACTCGTTTCAACGTGACAATTACCACAGTATTACATCGAAATGTGGAACATCAACATAAATCTCAAATAGATGCAAGGTGACAAATTATTTACAAATTATTTTCGTGGATTTGTGATAAATCACACTTACACACACACATACATATACACACACATACACATACATGTATTAGTACAGCCAGCCGTCACACACGTGTGAGTATGGACTTGGTAACATGTTACACGCGTTTTCGCTAATTGTTTTAGTTTCCTGTCTGTAGTTGCAAGCAGACATGGACCACACTTCGGGTCCCTACACCCACACCATTCCTCCAGCGGAACATCTTGAAAGAGAGAGGGATGCACCAGCGCCCCGATGGTACCCATTATTCACATGCTCGAGAAAAAAAATGGCAAAACCGAAGTTGCAATTGTCATTAAAGACAAGATAAAAAGATTTCTCCTCTGAGATAAAATTGCTTATTATCAAAAGACGGTCTGGGTATTGCCCGGAACTATGTAACTACAAAGACATGGTACAGCCACCAATAAAGATTCAGAACTTCGTAATACGCCAATAGCTCAGGAAAGAGTTGAAGAATCGGTGTCCATGCTCAAAGAAAGGGAATAATCAGGAATGGACAACCCTTTTGAGCTTCTGAAATATGGTTTTGAATTCATCAGTGGCCAAAAGAATGGCCACAATCCTTAGTAATACATTTTTTCATGAAAGTAACTTAAGGCTCGGATAGAATTATTGACCCATCAGTTTGGTTAGTGGCCCCAGTAAATTACTGCTAAGAGTTAATGTAAAAAGGTTTCAGTCGGAGGCAGAAGAAATTTTCGCAGGAAAAAAGGTAAGGATTCACACCATCCCTGCCAAAAGGCAGGATATCAGAGCATAATGGTAATGGAAGAATCTCTTTGACGTCAATGGAATTGAAGTTAACGAAGATTTTGGAGCAGTTGCTCAATACAAGGACTTTATTGACTTCAAGAAAATCCTTCACCGTGTTTGGAACGAAGGGCTGTGGAAAGTGACGAGAGATTTAAAATTTGACAGCTGCCTTATCTGGTTGGCTGAAGCAAAATAAAGATTCGTTTTGTAGCTACTTCGGGTGTTTAAAGAAGTGACTTTCTCTCAATTTCTTTAGATTAGTTTCTTCCTGTCCACCAACGTCGCCAGCACATTACAAGTGCCCCTCCCCCATTTATAAGTCTGATAGAAATTTAATCAACGCGATGTAGGTATATGTACCCTGCATAAAAATCCCTACAGGACTAAACCCTGAATATCAATGTAGGAAGAGTCTTCAGGATAACAGTTGGGATCGGAAGAAGTGGCGTCCTCTCTCTTGTACTTTTCAATATTTTCCTGGAAAACTCCACGCAGGAAACACTTCCACCCAACCATTTCTATGGGAGGAAGGCCCCCGTGGAACCTACGTTTTGCTGACAATATCGATTTAATGGGAAGTAACGAAGCAGAACTGCAAACGGCAGTGATTGACCACCGGACTAAGAAAAGCGTCAGGAGTCAACCGAACGGAAGGGTTTTCCGAAAAGAGCAAAATTCTGGTCAATAGAAACGGCCAGAATGCGGTGACCAACATCACAACGAAGGGACAAAAGTGTGATGAATTAAATAGCTTATATTACTTTCTTTCAGCAATGACAGCAGATCTGTAAAGATGTTTTGATTCATATATAAATGTGTGTGTGTGTGTGTGTGTGTGTGTGTGTGTGTGTGTGTGTGCATATCATTGTCTTTGCTCCTCTCATCTTGTACTCCATAAAGAAAATTCACTCAATTTCTAAACATTTTAATTTTGTTTTTGGCAACCAACAAGTCTAAATAAATTTCCATTCCTTTTATCTATTTGCTTGTTTGTTAATTTACACTAAGCGCGTGGGTTGGTGGTTAGTATATTCATCTCACGATCGTAAGGGTACGCCTGTCCGTGGAGTGCTCAGCCATTTGCACGTTACTTTCACGAGCAGGCTGTTTTGTTGATCGAATCAACTGGAACACTCGTCGTCGTAACCGACGGAGTGCCGCATCCAGTTCATTTATTTATTTTTTCATTTATTGCATTTCAATTTTAACGTCCATACTTTCATAGTCTCTCAGCGACGTATTGGCAGTTCACTTCATCCATTTAATGTGGACGTCTGGTCTTCAAGTTGATCGAGAGAGTACTGATATTTGTTAATGTGGTTACCATTCTAACTTCTGTAAATTTTAAGATACGTAGAAATAATGGGGATTTAGGATTATTAAAAATTATTTGATTTCTTAGAAATTGGTTCAAACAATTTCGTGGGGGGAAAAATCTGATTATCAGTCTAGCATTTATTCAGTCGAAATCATAATTCATCTACTTATACAATGAAAGGTAAAGAAATAATCTACAGATGGAAATCACCAACAAACATGCAGTATCTATGTGAGATTTGAGAAAGTACAATGTATTCTAACGTTTGGTCATTCTTTCTTTAAAGACAAACCGGCGATTGTTTAACATGTCTTAATTCACACGCTCCTGTCTTAACATGCACGGAAGATACAATGAATAATATTGTTATATAGATACAATATCTGGTGGGGGAAAAATACGATGAAGGCTGATACAGAGTTACACAAAAACAATATGTAAATAAGGAGAGTATCTTCACCCACAAAATCAATATCTTCCTCGATAAGATGAGCCGCTAGCATAAGTTAACAACGTGTTCTCTTTTCTATATCTCTAAACTATTTATATTAAGTACACTTTTAAAATTTGTCGGACTGGTGTCCTCATCTTTATTGTTGTTTTTTTTTTTCTTACATTTGTCGAACTGACGCCATCTTGATTATTGTTTTCACTACGTTTTTGCTGCTGTATACTCCAGCCTTCTTCAGGTGTCTTGTAATTTACCGAAGTGTCTTGCCTCACACTGAACTCAGGACCTCTGGGTAACTGCATTGCATTAACTAACGCCTTTCTCCACAACACTATGCCCGTAGGCAGTGGCCAAGTGAATTTTTAAGGTTTATAAACCTCCATTGATGGGTTTCTTTCAACTAGGCTCAAAGCTTCTATATTTTTCGAGGCGGAACAGAGGGCGTATGATTTTCATAACATTTCTAAGAGCGTTTATTAGTGGCACAGCTGATGTTATAGTTTTGGCTAACCGAATACTTCAAGCCTTGCAAAATTTATGGAGCTAGTCGTTATTGTCGTTGTTGTTGCTATTGTCACTGTCATGTGTGTTGCTATTGTCGACTCCCATGTGAGTCCGGATTGGACAATCTTATAATTAAAGACGTTCTAGCCGCGACCATCCATCCGGTCTTTTTTAAAACATACTTTGTCGAAGACAATGTTATCTAATGTGTTTCCTCTTGTTTAATGAGGTATAATAGAAATTCGAAGGGGCTTTGACTGCTATTTCTAGAAGATCGAGCGGCCACGAAAAGTCGCCCTCATTGGCTCGACAGATGAAGCCAGTAATGCTTATACATCAGTTGTAATTCGTTATCACATTTCCCCACATATCTTTACCCACTCCCTTAGTTGAGAAAGGTTGATGATATGTGCACTGGCACACTATCCAACAGGTTCTAACTATGATGGCAATTTTCATCGAAACAGTTTCTTTCCCCAAAAATTTTTTTTTAAATGAAGATCCGTTATCTAATGAAAGCGATTTAAAATTATTGTTTTTCTAGAGCAGCCATAATTTGTGAAGAAGTTATTATATTTTAATCGATTAATCAATTTAGCTGCAATTAACCGATAGTCCGTTAAGTGCGAATTGATTACTGTTTGCATTTTGTGATATTTGCTGTGTAACCTAATAATACAACTGCCTGGTTTTTGCTTGGATTGCTATTGTTGTTGATATTTATATCCATGCCTACAATACTGTAAGTGCACACGCACACACACAAATTGTAATAAGGAAGTCAGACCAAACTGATACTTTGAAATCCATTTAACACGTACGTTTCGGACCTGTGTCATATATAATAGGATATACATCCATTACGTAAGATATTTTTCGGTTAAAACATCTTAAAGTAATAAATAATATATGAATAAAACAATATATCTTGAAATGTTTTAACTGAAAGGTCTAATGTAATGGATGAATTTCCTATTATCTATTATGCAGACCTGAAAAGTTCGTGTCATGTAATTTGAAATTACCACTATTTAGTTTGATTTCATTATTACAACTTATACGACTAGATGCAAGTACAAACTTGTCGGTCCAGACTCCACTCGCACAAATACTCGAACGACTCGGGTAGTTTGTTTTATTTGACTTGGTATAAAAATTCTGGTACCTTGCACTACTTCTCAACGTAACACGAAATATATGCAACAAAAACCTCCAGAATAAATTCTTGAACAAGTATAACCCATACCAGAATTAGATACCCAATAAAGGACAATCAAACAATGTCAATGTATAATGTAACATATACTATAAAATTACCATAAACTAAGTTAAACACCACAACGAGAACAATCTCAATGGAGGCTAACTTAGAAACCTTGAGAATATGATACAAAAGATTCACAATCAATATCTCTCATAAATAAAGAAAAGCCACTGTCAACATTTTTCTTGTAAAAATTAATACGTACTCCACTAAAGCGTACTCAGTAATACTTCAGTTTTATGCTAAATTGTTTTTATAACTTCTCATAAAAGCAAGTACACACACACACACACACACATAATACCAATAAAGATTGATCAATAAAGATTGATCAATAAAGATTGATCAATAAAGATTCTCGTATCTTCCATCTTCTGTCTCTCTCTCATTAATCAGATACCCAACGAACACTGAGCCAGTGAACGTGCTTTACCGGAAAACTGCTAGGCGTATACCAGTAACTAATATGTATGTATGTATGTATGTATGTATGTATGTATGAATGTGTCAAGAGCAGGGTTCATTAGCCACCAACGGAGCCGCAAATGCAAAATATTAGTCCTAGAGCGCACAATGTTCCTAAAGGTCGGCAATGGTCTTCCTCGGTCACAAGTGGACGGCCATCATCATCATCGTGTATGTATGTATGTATGTATGTATGTATGCATGTATGTATGTATGTATGTATGTATGTATGTATGCATGTATGTACCTTGCCTAGTATAAAACACATCTTGTAATTTCAAAGATTAAATAAATGTAATCATCAAAATTCTTGCTATTTGCGACAAGAGGCTGACAGAGCCCAGAGGAGAAATTCCATTTCCAGAATTCTTACTAAGAGAGCTAACATGGTGAAGACTAGTATGATTGAAGCAACTTGAGTGTTTCTGTTTTTCAGTGCTTGATTGTCTGAATAAGAGATTTCACAAAGAGATCATTTATTTCGTGTAGACATAAATTCATCTCCTTTATAGCAATGTATTGCTTTCGGTGGATTGAATAATTTTGTCAATCTGACCAGAAATGTAATTTTACAATTATAAAATTTTGAGATATCTTGTTTAGCACCTCTTGATTGTGCTATCGTGCTTACAGTGCTTACCATCGCTCTACACTCATTAAATAGAGATTCTATGACAGATCATCCCTATGATCCTTCCTGTTGAACAACCATATAGGCGCAGGCCTGGCTATGTTGTATAAGAAGTTTGCTTCCCAACCGTATAGCTCTTATTTCGGTCCCAGTGTGTGGCTACCCGGGGTAAATATCTTATACTGTAGCTCCAGGCCAACCAAAAGTATTGTGAATGGATTTGGTAGACGGAGACTGAATGAAGCGTGTCGTGTGTGAGTGTGTGTGTGTGTGTGTGTGTGTGTGTGTGTGTGTGTGTGTGTGCTTGTGTTTGTCTCCCACTACCGCTTGACCATCGGTGTTAGTGTGTTTACATCCCCGTAATGTACCGGTTCGACAAAGAGACCGATAAAATAAGTACCATGTTTAAAAAAAAGGTGTCTGTTCATTCAACTGAAATTTTTTTAACGAGATACCCCAGTATGGCCGAAGTCTACTGAGACAAGTAAAAATAAAAGATAAAAGATAATTTATGTTGCTGCTTATTATTGTAGTTGATGGTGGTTTATTTAACCCCAGGTACGCCATAATTGATCAGTCATTATTAAAGACGTTTTCGTTTAAGTTATAAAGTATCCATATTTCCCAGATGTATGTTTCCTTTTCTTTATAGACATTGTGGCGTGTAATTCGAGGAAATTTTGGCTGCTACTTTTAGGAAGTTCTCTACTATTTACATTGTTCGACAATATAGACAGACATTCTATCGATTTCATCCTTTGTTTCACTTCTTTCAGAGTAGAGATAGGATTGACTTCCTAAATATATCAAAGAAAGCCGTATCAATAAGCAAATATATTTCCTTACACCAAATCACACGCACACATTGCTTCACACACACACACACACACACACACACACACACACACACACACACACACACACGCCCGCGCTCCCATGCAAACATACATATGCTCACATAATTAAATTCACACATGTGCTGGCCCACACAAACACACACACACGCCCGCGTTCCCATGCAAACATACATACGCTCACATAAATCATATTCACACATGTGCTGCCACCCCCACCCCCACACGCACACACATTCATACAAACGCGCTAGCTCTTACACACATCTTCGCACATACAAACACACGCTTACGTATACATACCTTTGTTTGGTCACTGTTGTTTCGCCTTGCCACCGACGCCCCCAGCCAATTCCTCCCTTCCGGTCAGTCCAACATGTAGTAACCCTTAATTCTAATTCGTTTTATTATTTTTCTTTCTTTTCTTTTTCTCTTTCCCCCTGTTTTGTGTCCCTTTTCCTTTCTGTAAAAGAGCGTAGGCTCAAAACTTCATAGCCTTCTTCCATTTTTTTCCTGAGCATTATATTACTAATAATAATAATGGTTTCAAATTTTTCCACAAGTGCAACAATTGGGGTGGGGAGTGAGTGGTTTACATCGACCCCAGTGTTCAGCTGGTACTTATTTTATCGACCCCTAAAGGTTGAAAGGTAAAGTCGACCTCGGCGGAATTTGAACTCAGAACGTAGCGACGGGCGAAATACTCTAGGCACAAGGCCTGAACTTTGGGGGAGGGGAATATTCGATTACATCGATCCCAGTGCGCAATTGGTACTTAGTTAATCGAACCCGAAAGGATGAAAGGCAAATATCGCTAAGCATTTCGCCCGATGTGCTAACCATTCTGCCAGCTCACCGACTCAGTAACAATAACTGGCGGAATGCCCGCAGCATAGCGAGTCTTCAAACAATAAAGCGTCTCTTCTTTCATAATACGTTCTGGACGTAGTGTAGGCATGGAGGAAAATGAGTGTATAGTGTGTGTGTGTGTGAGTGTGTGTGTGTGTGGATGTATGTATGCATGCATCTATGCATCTATGCATGTATGTACATATATGTGTGTGTGTAAACACAGACACGCACGCACTACGTCTTTTTATATATATATACATTTTTTTGCGAGTAATACATTGGCGTTTGAAGTTGTGGAATTTATTTCCTAACCCAGGCTAAGTGCTAGGTTCATCACTTTGACCCAGAGATTAAGAGACAATCCATGCAGTGGAAACACCCCTCCTCACCTGCTCCAAAGCAGGTCAAGGTCGTTACATTGGCAGGGAAGGTGATGGCCTCAGTTTCTTCGATTGCAAAAGAAATTGTGTTTATTGGAAAGGGCCAAACCATCAATGGATGGTGCTATGCCAACTTGCCGAGGCAGTTACGAAAGGCTATCAAGATCAGACGCCCAGGAAAACTGACAAAAGGGGACTTGTTCCCTCAAAACAATACTCCAGCACACAAGTCTTTGGTTTCAGTGGCTGCTGTGCGTAACTGGTTTTGAACTGGTTGATCATCCTTCCTATTCTCCTGATTTGATCCCATCTGACTATCAACTGTTCTCAATATGAAAACTACGTGGTTGAGAACCATTGTGTCAGGAACAGAATGAGAATATTAGAAATAGAAACGATTTTACTATGCAATTTCTTTGATTATTAGGTAAATATCAATAATATTACAATTAAGGCTGCGAGCTGGCGGAATCTTATGCAAGCTGGGCGAAATACTTAGCGGCATTTCGTCCGTCTTGACGTTCTGAGTTCAAATTCCGCTGAAGTCGATTGTGCCTTTCATCTCTTCGGGGTCGATAAAATAAGTACCAGTTGCGTACTGAGGTCGATATAATCGACTTACCCCACACCCCCGAAATTGCTAATCTTGTTGAAGTTGTTGCTGTTGTTATCATCGCTATTATCACCATTATCGTTGTCGTGTTTTTCGTTGACGTCATCGTCATCATCTTCATCATCATTGTCGTCTTTGTCACCATCACCGTCGTCACCGCCGCCGCCGTTGTCATCATCATCGTCGTTGTCGTCCTCGCCGTCGTCATCACTATCATTGTCATCGTCGTCGTCGACGTTACTATCCCAACATTTTTCTTTGTTCATCCACCACCACCACTACTACCACCACCACCACTACTACCACCACCACCACCACCACCACCACCACCACCACTACCACCACAACCGTCGCAACAATAACAACAACTGGGAAAACAAACAAATCCGAAAACCGAAAACAAAAAAAAACAAGGGGGGAAAAAAAGGAAATAAAAAAAAAACCTCAGCAAAAATATAAAAGGAACAACAAAAAAACAACAACAACAGCAGCACCAATAGTCGAAGCATGCAGTAAATTCTTTCATTGCCTTCATTGTTGTAAATAAATGTAACAATTGAATTGAAGCGGGTACATAACACAGTACAAAAACAAACGTGGCGGGGTGGGGAGCCTCTGACGAATTCGTTCCCCAAACTCCATCAAAACAGATTTTTGACGGTCAGAAAAATAGGAAACGTGGGTAAGTTTAAAAACAGAACGCTCAACAAGGCCTGTCCACCGAGAAGTCCAGATTGTCTTTTTCTATAACCTAGGTGAGTAGCATCAGTTGTCTTCCAACCAACAGCTCTTAGAATAGTATCTATAAATGTACGTGGCCTGGAATTACTTGCTTACCGACTTGAGGTCATTAAGTTTTTCTGGGATGCACACACTCGTGTCCATTTTCGCTGACTACAGAGTTGTAAAGGTTTGATAGTTGTCATAGAGACTTTAGTCTCTCTCTATCACCTTCCAACAGCATTATAAATGAAGAGACATAAGAACAATTTTACAACATAATAAAAATAAGATTTATTTTTTCTTGATGCTTGGTTTCACAATTCCTGTCATTCAGCTTAGCAGCCGCTG
>JARUKP010000857.1:0-10434 GCA_029874955.1 Octopus insularis
CATTCCCGAGTCATATGGAGTTGTAAGGCCGTTTTCCCGGTTTTTGTGGTGTATATACTTCCCTCTGGATAGGACGCCGCTCCGTCGTTGGGTTACTCACTTTCGCCTTCTGAGTGAACTGAAGCAACGTGAAATGTGGTGTTTTACGAAGAGCACAACTCGTTACCCGATCCAGGAATCAAAACCGCAATTTTAAGATCGCGAGTTCAACATCCTAACCACTAAGCCATGCGCCTCTACATATTCGAGGACAGGAGACTATATATCCGGGTGCTACGGTATTCATTATGCATACATACATACATACATACATACATACATACATACATACATACATACATACCCTGTTCTTTTCTGTTCTGTTCTAGGTCGCAATAATTCTTGTTTAAAGACTAGAAACCGATTCTTTTTTCTTTGGTGAGAAATTCGAAAACATAACCAGAGAATATACAAAAATGTGTGAGCATGTGTATGTGCGTGCATGTAGATGTAGTGTATGTATGTGTATATGTATATGTATATATATATATTTATACAGAGAGTGGTAGAGAAACAGAGCCGGGTATATGTGTGTATTATAGATATTAAATTGAAGAAAATAAGAATGCCAAAAATCTCTAATTGAATTCATATATATACCAGTTTTCACCTCATATTAATGTACATTTGTATATCTATATATACATAATTGCGTATATCCATGCACATCATATGCCCAAATATATGCATATATGTGTGTATGCTCTTTTCCTTTAATGTATTCGTGCATCTATGAGACCATAAACTCTCACCTATTGAAACGTGCACACACGCTCAATCAGTTACCATACACATACAGATATAGCTGTATTTATACAAATATAATTCAGAGGAAAATCTGCATCTATGGATTTCATTCTAACAAACGAATATTTAGAAAAGTATTTAAAAACTCTGTTTAATTGCTCCGAGTCAACTTGGCACTATTCTCTCTTTATACAATAATCAAACAGAAGAAGACGAGGAAGAAGAATATATATTTTCAAATATGTAGGAACTCTTCAAATGTTTCTATTCAGTTTTCTTATTTGAATTATGTTTATTAATAACTGAAAAACAAGTGTCGTTCTACGTTGGTTACGACGAAGTATACTCCTGGTCCACGGAACAACCTGCTCGTGAAATTTATACATAACGATCTGAGCAGTCCTCTGACATTCTCTATCCTTAATGTAGCTCTTAGGGTGATTGAGCGGGACAGAATGTGACAAGGCTGACCTTTGAATTACAGGTACAACTAATTTTTGCCAGTTAAGTGAACTGGAGTAACGTGAAGTAAAATGCCTCACTCAAGGAAACAACGCACTTCTGTGTATCGAACTTGCAGCATTACGATCGAGAGCCGAATATGCGAACCACATGACATAACACTTTGAATTATATGCGTTATACTTTGTATTTTGAAGTCTTGCAGCAAAATATTAATATCAATAAGAGAGTATTGTAGTTCGCTTGAATCATTGTGTATTGTTTGTAAAGAATAAAAAGTTTAGAATGGTATATCAATGCACTATAGAACAAAAAATGGACTATATACCTTTTGTAATTTGGTTATCTATAGTCCGATGATATTTCAGAATTACAATTCCTTCTTCAGATCTTGTTTGCTGGAGTCTCTGCTATAAACTGTTTTCCAACGGTTTTCCTTTTTTCGGAATCGTCTCAGTAGTGGTCTCACGAAGCTTCTTCCGGAATTCCTCATGAGATGTGCGTGAGGTCGGCTGTTTCAATCTCGTGTGTGTTGTGTTGGTACATCTGTGGCGCTGCTTCTAAGTTATGTGTTATATGTGCAGCTTCTCTTTATTTTAATTTAATTTTATTTTATTTTATAAGCTGTGGCAAGTCCGAAGCATTGGATGATGGACGTTATTATGCAGTCAGTCAATAGATTGACCGCTGAGTGTGCTGGTACCGTTGTGTACATTGAGACAACGTCAAGACTAAAGGCGAATCTGTTTTGCCTGAGTTCGTCTAGGGTTAATTGGTGCAGTCATTTGAAGACTTCTTCGGAGTTCTTGACGTGTCCCGGAAAGGTGAAGAGCATAGGTTTCAGGATGTGAGAAAGTAGCCAGGATATTTTATATAGAGGTCCTTCTACGCTGGAAACGATGGGTCTAATCTGGATCGTGTTGCTATTCTTGTGTGTTTTAATGAGATGATAAAATTAATTTAAATTTTTATATCGATCGAGCCTTAAATCTATTGACGCTCAAATCCTAATAAGCTACGCTATGCTTTACTAAAATCTAACTGGTGAATTTAGCAGATGTAATCGATACGCAGCACTATGTGAGCGTAATTGAAATTGACTCCTTGTAATAAGAAATCTTGCAATCAATGACAATAGAGTGAATATTTTCTAATGCAATTTACCTAATCTTTTATCTTTCATGTTCCAACTTTTACTTGTTTCAGTCATTATACTGCGGCCTTGCTGGGGCACCCTGTTCAGGAATGTTTGCGGAAGTAATCGACCCCAGTAACAACATATTTCTTTGTATGTCTTACGAGAAGTTATGAAGATATTATCGTATTACTGGAAGGTTCTCATGTATAGTTAATGTTTCCCAAGTAAGTATTTGGTTTATAATTAAACAACGTTGCTTACGCTATTCTATATTTTAACACACATATAGACATGCATATAAGTGCACGCACAGGTTACACACATAGTTATTGTCCCTGATCTTTGAGGAAGCAGTTTTATCTCAGGAAAACTTATATCAGTCATCCATCGAAAGAAGAATATGACATCAAGGGAGTAAGTTGGCCATTAGAAGTTGTTGTTTGCAAGGGATCAAATTGTATTTTACCTATGGAATTATCCGATATTTATGTAAAATGAATTAAACAACAATACTATCATTAGCAGTATTTTTACCTATTACTCTTCTTATTGTTGCCGTTGTTGTTTTTGTTGATGATTATGATGATCATGGTGATGTTGCTGCTGCTGTTGCTGCTGTTATTGTTGTTATAATTCATTGTATTACTATTAGGTGATATATATTTTATATGTTTTCAATATTATCATTACATTTAAGGCGGCAGGTTGGTGGAGTCATCATCTCACCAATCAAAATGCTTAGCGTCATTTAATCCCTCTTTACGTTTTAAGTTCGAAATGCCACCAAGGTGATCTTTGCTTTTATCATTTCGAGGTCAATAAAATAAGTACCAGTTAAAGACTGGGGGTGATGCGATCAACTTACCCACTCCCCTGACATCTCCGCCCTTGTCCCAAAATATAAAACCCATTTAATTATAAAGAAGTCAATGAACTGGTGGAGTCGCTATGACATATGAGTCATATTGTTTAGCGTCATTTTCCAAATTTTTATGTTGCGAGTTCAAAATTCTACTGACAGCAAATGTTCCTTTTATATTTTGGAAATCAACAAAATAAGCACCAGTCGTGCACCAGGGTCAATACAATCAAATTACTCACTAGTTGAGATGTTCAGCCTTGTGTCTGTAATAGGAAAGATTTTTACTATTTTTCTTGTTGCTGTCATTGTTGTTATACATGTTATTCTTTGTATCAATCTTTACACGGTATTATTATTATAATATAGTTGTTTTTTTTATTCCTCTCCTTTTATACTCGACATCCTATCACTTGTCATTGAATATCATCTTTATTATAAGACAATACTGAGTATTGTGGAAATATTTTAATTTGTCTGTCTTTAAGTCATATCACCTCCAAAACAACGATTTATTTTGAAACCTAATGATCTCATACATGTCGCATTACTATATACTCGATTCAGTGATTGATCTTCTGATTTGTGTGGAATACTCTGAGCTTATAGATATAATTGTAACTTGTATATTAACATAGGCGACGGCAGATTTCATGGAGAACACCAATTTAAAGTGGGTACATTATTGTAATTTTACTATAAAATAATGACAATAATTTGTATCTAACAAAATTTATATAAAGCTGAATGACAAATAGAAGCAATTTGATACACTCGTGTGGTAAAATTCTCTCTAAATGCTACCCTGTTGTATTTCACTGAGTTATTTCAAAAATTAACAGCATTATCATTTTCTTTCTGTAAAAATTATTCTCTCTGCTTTCGTTGATTTTTATTGATCTGTCTCTAATAACTAAAGACTATTCCACTATAACTGCTTTAGTTGTCACTGTTGCATGTTTTTATATCTGCATCTTTATGATTGCTTCGATACTCATGGATGTTACTCTTGTTTAAATCGTTATTATTTTCCATTCATTCAGATTCAAGTCTTGAATTCTTCTATTCAATAATGCAAACAACTATTTTGCTTTATGGAAATGTGGGTATCTCTCTGCCATAATAAATCTATGCAATAAAAAAATGTAACAAATCCAATGTGAATCTGCTCTATTAATTTAGCCTTCCTGGTTTATTTTCAGCTTTCTTTTTTTTTTTCACTCCTACCCCAACCCTCTTCAGATTCTTTCAATCTTAATTGCACAGGAAATTGAAATTCTGTTGAATGAAAGATATTTGACAAATAATAATGCAAGGCGAGTGACTATATTAAACTGCGCCTTCGAGGAAATTCTCATATTTTTTATTATTGTAAAAATGCATTTTAAGCATCTTGAGAGAATATAAAAAGAAAATTAGCGTGTTTAAAGATAATATTTTTAGATTCTCATGCGAATGGTTGTAGACAATTGTATCTGTATGGAAAATATGCATAGAAAATTGTAAAGCATTTGTTTGAGTGTATATAGCAAATGGATCATAGTGGTCTTGTAAATTTGATGAAGAATTCTCTTCTTTTGAAGTATTTTCCCCATTAATGTTCCTCCTCACTGTTATTGATATTCTTGTGTAAAGAGATTTTTTTTTCTATACGATTTCCCTTTCTATATTCTATCCTATCACGACACATCATCACACCCTCATTTTCATATATTACGTCTCTCCTTTTCCAGCATAGCGTTTATCTTATCCAAACACTCTTCGCTAATTTGTTTCACTTTTCTCTACTTAGACTTCACCCTCTTCTCTATTTCTTTGCATTTCTATTATTTCTGCGTATAAACATGCATGTGAGTGTGTTCATAAAGAAAAACAGACTGATTCCACCGTTCGCAGTTTCGAAAGAACTCAATATTTCATTTTAAGTAGCGCTAAATAAGGTGCATTACCTACGGCATGCCACCATCTCTGCGACATATCCGTAATTTATCTTTTATTTTTCTCCCAAGCTTTGTATACATAGCTGAGAGAAGTTGCCTTTGCGAAGACCAATTCTTCCCATTACGTTCGTTTTGGGTTATAGAAATTTTGATAAGTAATCTTCAAATGCTAATCATATAAAACTCTGCCACCTGCGCACGGATGAGCTTTATTGTTAGTGAAACAATAATCCCACAAAGAGCGCTGATAAGAACAATTATTATTTGTCAAACTGAGTTGAACGGATATATTTTACATAGAAATGGGTAAATACTGGAGAATCAGCTGCTATTATATTCCAATCAGATGAAGTGCGCCAACTTCTTAAATGTCAAGAGGCAAATAACGAAGTGCATCAAACGCCGCAATAAAAAGGCAATCAATATGTGCAGTTGTGTCCTCTCTCCCGTTGTTTATGCTACTGGAACCCGGGAAAATGTTTCTAGAAACTACAGATTTAATACATTTTCTCGTATTTATTTGAAAAAAAATTCCAGTATTACAAGTAGTGTGCATCGATCATCACGATGCTTTTCGAAATTCAGGAGGTTGCCTTCTGTTCAGAGCATCACTTGAATATTAATAAGCAACATCATATTCAAGACATGTTAATGTTAAATCTGCTCCTGTAAAGGTTACAAAACATATGGTGGTTAAAATTACTATATCACTGGAGACACCCTTTGTCAGACAAGAGAGTATGGCGCATATGAATTCCAAATGGTTTTAAGTGGTGAGACACATCACAGACGGACATCTAGTTATGCATATACCATATTAAACAACATTATGGGTAAATTATGCCCGCTATCAAAATAATACTTGTAACTACAATTTTATTTTTTCTTTCGCCCAGGCCTCTAACTTAAATGAGATATGACTGTCCTGCTAGACCCTAGACTGCTATTAAAAGCTACCCATTATTCATATGGAGCAGCCGATTCAGATTGTCTGAATATCTAAACATGACACATGACCTGACAATATTTCTCACCACGACAATCTCGAAAACATTTTTCTCAGATTCAGGAGGTACTTTTCTTTAACTTCTTCAGTGTATATCCAACGCGCTGAAATAGAAATCAAGAAAAATCAAAGATATACTTCTGTAATTTATGTATGTACAATTTCTATTCTGATCCTTAAAAAAAAAAAAAGATCTATATAGCATTTTATTAAATGCTGTGACATGACATATTCTGAATTGGATGTTCTCGTATTTACGCCCCCCTCCCCTCACTACGATACCCAGTAAAAGATAAACTATGGATGTTATGAAATGAGAAAAGTCTTAGGGCTGTCCTTGCTAGCAAATCGGGAATTATGAGAAAATGCCTTTTACTGATACGGATTAATAGATATATTTGACGAATGAAATAAACGCAATTACGTTTAGCTTAGGAGTGTGTAGCCAAATATATGGACAAAATCTAGGGTAACGTGGTTTAGGATCAATAGGTTAAGATATCTGTATGGTATTATGCGCTGAGAAATGTTGGGTTCTCCAAATAGTATTAAAAACATGTAATATAATTTCCTGGGAGTTGATCTACACCTTTCGTGTTGTTGAAAACAAATATATATGTGCTCTATAAAAAAATATTCCTTTTCTAAATTTTATTGATGTAGCTTGTAATCATATGAGGCTACTTCAAAATTTCATTCCTTAAACAGACTGTATTTCAAAGGACAAAGAAAATGTCTTGTTTTGCGTTATAACTGTCGCCTTTATACATACAAACACGCCTTTATAACACGTGCACACACAAAATGCGCGAACCCAGGTGCACACACAAAATGCGCAAACACTCGTGCACACGCACATATACAACTGCACACATGCACATACACACGCACACATAAAAATTCTATTGATATAAAATTAGAATATTTCTTTTTATCAAGGCCTTAACGAGATGACATTGCGTTTTCAAAATGTGGCCCATCCTACCACGATCTTTGGTTGGTATGTATATGCGAGTGTGCGCTATTATGTGCAAGTATGTGAGTAAGTATAGATATATACATACATATGTGTGTGTGTGTATATTCATAAATATAGTGAGAGATAGAGCGACAGAGGCAAGAAACATGCACCACGACATAAGGAGGAGGATGCCCCCTTTGGTCATGAATGTCCATGGGATTGCACCTAGAAATTTACCCTCCAAGCCACAAATCCTTGCAAAGTTGATTATGGAAGACCAGCAGTCGTCCATCCATTCAGCCTCACCCCTCCACAACAATGATGTTATCCAAGGAAAAGGTGAAGGGGCAGATACAGCTTGGCACCAGTGATGTCGCAACTCATATCTATAGCTGAGTGACCTGGAGCTACGTGAAATAAAGTGTCTTGCTGAAGAACACAACACTCAGCCCGGTCTGGGAATCGAACTCACAACCTCACGACACAAGCACTCACATATATGGCTATATGTTTAATAGGTTAATATTACAAGGCAAATGACTTGCATCAGATCGGGTTATGCCTGTTATATATTGAGGTAACTCGAGGATAGGAATGAATATTACAGAGTTTAAGTCATAAATAAAAAAACCTCAATTGAATGTAATAATGGTTGTTTTATATGCTAGTATTCTCCGAAATATTTGGAAGGGGCGCCCATATTATTGATATTAGATAACAGGTAAAGGCTGTTCATCGGAGAAAGGATTCAAAGTTGTATGAGAAGAAGGAAGATGTGACGGAATATCGTTGCAGTTCTTTCAAAAATAGATGTATAATTGGTATAGTTGCCTGCAAGCAGTGCGCAGTCAACAATTTTGTGTCAGTATAACCTTCAGTTTTCAAGTACTGAGCACTTAACTCAACATCTGTCACTAGTCTACCTTTTACGTCAGTTACGTGAGCACCATCATCATATTGAGTTCGTCTCGTGATGCAGTTCAGAAAATAATGTCGCTGAACAGAGAACATTTGAAGTGGGTCATTCCAATAACATCGGGTTCTTATCTATTGCTATTTTTGAACAAAAAAATCACAGACAACTGATCAATCTCCATAAACTTTTACCGAAAAATGTCATTCAGAGAACTATTCGTCTATTTTTATTCATCCTTGCTCAACAGAGCTATGACAGCCTGTATTAGATATGAGGTGCCATAGTTAAACAGTGACAAGGCAAGAATCAGAATAACAACACCATAACATTCAAAAAGGCCCTGATGGATAATGGATATCTAAACAGGACATTACCAAAACCACCTAACAATATCCATGCATCCCAGCATAGTTTGTGGTTGTTGAAACTACCACTTCTTAATTAAAAAATACAGCTGCAATCCACAGTGCGATGTGAAGTAAGAGTCTTTTTATGATACAGGTCTGTCACACTCCGGACCTTAATTGAGTCGAGTCGTAATTCAAAGCAAGTCACGACACACTATCCAAGTGACGGATTGGAGGTGAAAATAAGTGTCTGCGTTGCTTTGCAGTGTATAAGTTCAAGTTTAGCAAATGCAACGAAATCTGTATCGGAAATACTATTAATTTTAGAGCAAACCTCCATGCAAAAATTTCATTCGTCAAAAAACATCTAGGAAAATGTCACACGCAAGACATCCAGACCGCCATTGAAGCTAAACGAAAAAAAAAAAAACTATAAGGAACATGAGAACAAAGATGCTCTTTTATTTAAGAAATACGTACCAGTTCTTAATGACAGATGTCAGAGGTATGTGGCAGATTGGCTGCTACAGCGATGCATATCAACCCTACATCCACACACATTACAAGAAAGAGCTGTCAGCTATTGCAAATTCTTTCCAATGATTTCATGAGGTAGGAGTCACAATCTTGAAATACTGAAATCTCACGCAAAAATATATACCTAATTTATTTTTTACAACTTTCATTGTTTGAGTAATTATGTGTATGCGTATGTATATCTTTACGTGCTTGTGTGTGTGTGTGTGTGTGTGCGCGCGTGTGCACTTGTGTGTGTGTGTGTGTGTGTGTATGTGTGTGTGTGTGCATGTGTGTTTGTGTGTGCATGTATTATATATGACAATATTTCTGTTAAATATTAGCAAATTAAGTACAATCAAAAGAATTTCACTAAATGCGTTCCTGATTAAAAGTAAAACATTCCGTGTCTTGATCCTAGCTTACATATCAGCATTGGTAGAAAATATACCATGTTCATGTTCTATTGCTTAATTGTTTGAGGTCTTCAAATTGAACACTTTTCGATAAGATGCATTCGTACGCATCTCTCATGTTATCCTTCGACTACTACTTTTAAGAAAACGCAGTTTTCATTTCACAGAAAATATTTCTCAAATATATATCTTAGTATTTGAATCTCTTAGATGGTCTACGAAAGACCCGGTACCAGTCCTGTATATTCCACGTACCTGCATTGCTGTTTTCGTCACTCTTCTACTTACAAAAAAAAAAAAAAAATAGCACAAAGCAAACAAAAAATTTACAATTTTACAATTTTCACGTCTTCCTACCTCCTCAGATATTTACTTGCTTGTGAGATGCAACTAAATTCATAAACTATAAAAATTTAATTTTGATAAAAAAAAAAAATATAATTATCAAAGGACATTCAGCTTCAAAATAATATTTTGGAGTTCTGGAAGGAATATTAATTCTCATTTTCACTTAAAAGAAAAAAAAAAAAAAGAGACACGTTGATATATTTCGAGAAAAACATCGTTTTTCTTCCATTCTTGTAAGTAGTAGCAACGGTTTCTAGAATATTTCAATAGTGCTTCAATAGGTTTGGTTATATATTCTTTTATATTGTCCAATAATGAATGTGTGAGAGAATGGCACAGTATTTTTAAAAATTCAATTACAGCCATTTCAACAGAAATCAACTGAAAGAATTAATTGTACAACATGATTTCAAGAATTATCTCTGACGTTTGGAGGTTTACTATTCCGTTGAATAGAAACTTCATTGTTTGATGCTTACAAAACATTATACGGGTTTCCCTATGAATATCGGTTGTACTAACATCAGAATTGTAAGAAAGTAATCAAAAACGCGTGTTTATTGTACAACGTTCGTTTTCATTTAAAGATAAATTAAACTCCAGGGGCGTTAAAGGATTAGCAATGGTCACAGTATACGTCAGTTATCAATAAATCTGATATAATGAATCTATACAGGAGCTTATGCAGTTTTCCATTTCCCCGAACGAATGAAGATGGCTCTTAGTGAAATACTCTTAA